>JAQIWX010000752.1:0-13819 GCA_034696785.1 Lepidocyrtus cyaneus | reverse complement strand
TTTGTAATCCTATGAACGGATTTAAAAATATGGAGTCTTATTGACTAAAATATTAACCTAACCCAATAAAAAATTGTTATGTATAATCAAAGGGCCCTGGCAAAAATTTCGCACTGGGGCATTTAGATTGCTTGTTCCGCCACTGTAACAATGGTACAGTATACTTACCCTACTCTATCTAACTGTCATACACCGCGCTTCTATGGACTACACAATATCCATAAAAATGGAATTCCACTACGTCCCATCGTCGACTTCAAAAGCTGTCCTTCATACAACCTCGCTAAACAGTTAACCAAGATTTCATGGAAATAACGAGCCACCACCCTTTTAGTCTAAAAAAACTCCTTCCACTTCTTCCACTCGATCCAAGATCTTACAATCCCGGCAGCATACAAATGATATCATTTGACGTTGTCTTACTGTTCACAAAAGTTCCAATCGAAGAAACAATGAACATCATCAAATCAAAATTAAACAACACTTACGCCAATCTTCAACCTAATGATGTCATTAAGCTGCTCAGACTCGCTATCATACGCAATATCTTCAACTGGAAGGAGAGAACGTACCGTCAGTTGAAAAGGACACCAATGGGAAACACCCATATCTCCTATCATTGCCGAGATTTACATGCAACAACTTGAAGAACATCTTATCATCCCTTTTCCCGATTTCGATTATTTCTGGAGACGTTACGTGGATGATGTATTTGCCATTATTGATGAAACCTCCACCGAAGAAGCGAGCGAGTGGCGGCTTTTGCAAAGGAATAGTTTGAAATAGACTGATTGAGAGGTACTCGTTTATTCGTTGCAAAATACCTAAAGTTGGAGGAGAGAAACAATCCATTGTTTAAGTGTTGGGTATTTGTATGAGGAATACAGTTACTGTCACCCACTATTTCGTTGCTGGCTAATATAAGTTACAAATTGTAATCTTGATGTAATGGCAAATTTTGTCATTTATTAGCCAAAGTCCCGACATAAATGCCAGTTTAGTTGCCTCAGACAGATCTAAATTGATAGATTCGTATGAACAGGAGAAGTGCATCGGAAACCATCAGTTTTTCATCGCTTTAATAAATTGAATAATCAAATGTAACCAATTGCAATATAAAAGGTAATTTATCCCATCGAATTATCATGTGAAAACACGCTCAAAGAATTAAACAATTTGCTCCGAATACGATGAAGGTGGATGAAGGGAGCATGGAGAAGGATAAAGGGATCCTGGAGGGGGATACAGGAGCGAAGAGAAAGAGAGGGAGAGAGATAGAGAGAGAGAGAAACAGAGCGAAAGACGCTGCGATACGTCTACATGCGAGAAAGAAGCCGAGGGAAAGCAGGAAAGAGAGAAAAAGTTTGTTTTATGTCTGCATGCTAAAGAGGAAAATAGATGAAAACTTTATATACACATGCATGATAGGGAGCGGAACAGAGAAAGAATCACTTTTTGTACGCAGTCACCTTAAGGACATTTATGAATGTCATGTACATTTCAAAGTCTATCTTGTAGACAGCCTAGCCGAAGCGATTTAAAAGCCAACCACACATAAACGGAGTTCTGCCTGCATCCATCAGTTGCTGCAGTGCTAAATTAACATTTTTTGCAGTTATGTTACAGATTCATTACGAAAAGGAGGATGAAGTCTGAATTTCCTCAACAGCACTAAGCTAATCTCCTCGACACACAATCTCATTTGCTCCTCTGTGAATCCCACCACATCCGAAAAACTGTTGGTTATATCGATACGGAATGTATTTGGTGAGCGAAAAAGAATTCTATCGGGGCAAACTTAATTAGTTAGTAAATCGTACACTAAATCTTGGATGCAGGTTTTTTGTTCAATTTAATTTACCAATTTGGATGACACATTAAAAAATGAAGACCGGGTCACGTATCGTAAACGCCGGCACCACTGCCTTAGCAGTCTACTTGTTGTTAAAAGGAAGTCCCTCTAGACTTTACAAAATCGATTCCACCCTCGAATTTCTCAACAAGCACAGCTCTGTACAAGCAATTCAAAACAAAACGGTTACATGACAATAAATCTACTACTATAATCTGATAAGCAAACGTTTTTGCACTCACCGGTATTCTCATCAACTTACAGTTTTTTCTTTACGACCAGGTAATGCACCTTCCCACAGATATTGGCTTGGTCGCCATCAATGGGCAACCGACCCGGCGATCACCACCTGAAGCTCCGTATTCGGATGACAAGAGTGACGTGCAAACCTTAACCCATTCCCTTCGACGGTGGGATCAACACAATGTCTATTTCATTGCTGTTCGCCTTCTTGAACCAACACCGCTGCCACATAAACGCTACCATTTATATGTAGATCGTTGAAATATATGGCGAATCGTCCTTGATGTTGATACGCCACAAGAATCCTACCAGGGGCAACATTCTCCCCTGCTGCCAATCCAATCTCAATGTCCCCACATTCCACCAAATACATTTAACCATTAGGTCCTCGGACCACCGCATTCATTGTGACGAACGATTGGTGATGGTGAATGATTGGCGGGTGGTGTTTTTGTTGCAAAGTGAATGTAGCTGTATGAACATACAATGTTTGCTGTGTTATGTTGCTGTATGTAGCAACATAAAACTTTATTGTTAATTTTCTTAACGTCAGTGTCTCCACCAAATTAGCATCCTACATGACTATCAAAGCAATCAACATTTCACTTCTGTTTTTATATACTCTATCTATTTCTTTGTATATGCATGCATGAGTTTTTTACTAATGAAAGTTTTTTTCACTCACTTTGCCTATTCACATGAGAGCTTTTGCAAGTGCTCCGAAGTAATAATAACCCAGTAGCCTTATGGAATCCTTAAACAGAAATATAATATGGCGAAAGAAAATATAATAATTAATTACATAGTTCCACCTTCCGATCCCATATGCATCCTCCTACTTATGCGTGTTTCATTTCTTCAACATCCCCATTTCCCCCATTTAATTGCTAACTGTTGCACCAACGGGCATGTATAGAGACAAAAACAAAGACAACACATGAAATCGGCTATTTTGTGTTGGTTATTGGTCTAGTTTTTTAATTACAACTTCTTATCAGTATTAAATATTAAAATTAAATATTCTTCATCTATATTATGTGATGTTCATAGAATTTAACAGACTCTCTCATCACAAGCCATAACTGTAGTATTTTACGTACTTTACGATTTCAATGAAATGATTTCATAAACCTCATAAAATTAATAACACACAAACATAAATAATGGCAATTTATAATTCATTCACATGCATAGTTTATCATCATTTTATATAATTATTAAGCACATAATACAATGAACTCATATCCTTTTCGAGTATAATCTTCCCTCGAGTACACTTGGAATTGATATGTGAATGTCTCCAGCCTTGGCATCCAACTCCAAAGCATGGAAGTATACATTACGAGACGGTGAATCGATCGATTCAGATGGAGGACTCGGTCCGAATCGTAATGCTGAAGCGTTGCATAATATCGCTCTTGTTCCGGGTGCTTTTTATATCGAATTTTGATTCCAGTTCCATTGTCATCGGCAAATCGCTGTTGGCCGCAATATATCTGGACAGTCTTAACGTATCCAAATCTGGTCACCAGAAACATATACGAGAACAGTCTGCTGTGGGAGGGGTTTTAGTCTTCTGTTGACAATTCTAAGAAGTGTTATGTATCTTTACTGTAGCAATAAAAAAAAAGGCGTGCGTAGTCCGTCTTGAATAAAAATATCAGTTGATTCCACACAATTTATATACCCCTTATCAGTAATAAACTAATATTTGACAAACAATTTGAATGCTAGACTTTCAGGCACTGCTGGCTGAGACGGAAATCTTAAATTTTCAGGGATAGTACCCTGCCTACAGAGATGTACAGTGGGTCGCAAATTCACTGGAGGATTCGTGTACAGGGAACTACAGGAAATATTGGTAACATCTATACACGTATACACCTATCAAATTAGTGACGCTCCCCCTATTACTGTCTACGCAGGCAGTAATAGGCGGAGCGTCGCTAATTTGATAGGTGTATAGATTTTACCGATATTTACTGTATTTTGCTAGCGGGGCGAAGCCCGCTTGGCTGGAGGCTCTAGTAACCAAACTATTTTCATGGTGGTAGTGTGGGTGCCACGCTACCACACTGTGGTAGCGTGAAAATCCCACTACCTTAATCCAACCGAATGCTCACACAGGGGCATCTAAAATACCCATTAAGTTCAACTTCTTGCTTCTTGGTTCTCGCTTCTTGCTTCTTGCTTCTTATGATTCGCTTCGAACGATGTACAATATACGAAATACGATAAAAGAAATATGAAATGCGATACACGAAATACAAGATACGAAGTCTGATATACGAAATGCGATGTACGAAATACGATACACGACACAAAATACGACATAGGAAATGCGATGTACGAAATACGATATACGATATACGAAATGCGAAATACAAAATGCGAAATACGATATACGAAATACGATATATGAAATACGATATATGAAATACGATATACAAAATACAATGTACGAAATACGATAAAAGATATACGAAATACGATATACTAAATACGATAAACGAAATACCATATACAAAATACGAAATACGAAATATGATATACGAAATACGATATACGAAATACGATATACGAAATACGATAAACGAAATACCATATACAAAATACGAAATATGATATACGAAATACCATATATACGAAATTCGATACACGAAATACGAAATACGATAAACGAAATACCATATACAAAATACGAAATATGATATACGAAATACCATATATACGAAATTCGATACACGAAATACGAAATACGATATTCGAACACATATCACACACAGGGCACAACTTTAAATTACAAGGAATTTTTTAATAGTTTAATATGAATTTAAAGACAAAGCACATCTACAGCCTACCAAATTAAATTGCATGTATAGCCCATTCAGTCCTACTAGAGCTTCCGCTACTGCACTGCTTGCTAGCACAATAGCATGTTCAAATGGTACGACGCCGAACTGTACGGTGGCGCTTTTGCCTGCAGCCGAAGCTCTAGTAACAATGATTGGGTAGTATTTGCTTGAAACCAGCAGTTCCTCTCCGCCTGGCTTTTCTAAGGAAGAACAGCTGTAATCCTGTCCATGCTATATTTCAACCAATAGCAAAGCCAGGGGGAGAAAAAGCTGGCTTCAAGCAAATGCATGTAATTTGGTAGTCTGTATATGTGCTTTGTCTATGGAATGAATTCAAAAACATGGAACGTTGTTGTGTAGCCATAAATCAAAAGCCCACAATTAAAGCAACGACAAACTTGAAGGACCACAAGTTCCATCTAGCACAATCATCATAATACTTCATGTGTATTTTATTTTTACATTTACGGAACAAACAACATACAGATATGCATTAGAAAAGATCCAGGCATCATCATAACTTCGGCCTATACAATTGTGTATGCTTTTTTTTTCTTCAGCGTCATCATCATAATATCATGCATGCCGTTTGCCTTTATAATACGTAGTAGTTCGCTACTTGATTGTTTGTTTGGTGATAGCAGGCGGGATAGACGCACAATGCATTGTGTCCTAACATTTTTATATTATTATTTTTGTGACGAAAACATAATTAGTTTGTCTATTCTTAACAAAACCAAATTTATTTATTTACTTATTTACTGATTTTATTTTATTGTTGTATATTAAGAATAATTTCGGAATCAGTATGATGCGTTCTCTTATCATACTGAAAAATCATGTCAGTTATTAAATGTGATCGTTGCAACGAGACCTTTCGACATCACAAACTTCGTAGTAGACATAATCGAAAATACACAAACCCAGAAGAGTTTTCGTGCCAAGTGGAAACGTGCTGCTACTCTTTTAAATCAGTACGATACCTAAAGGATCATATGCTGAACAAGCACAAAAATGTAGGAAACAACTACTACTTATATAGATATATTCAATCCAAACATTGTTAATACTTTTTAAAACATTTAGAACAATAAGAAGAAGAAAACTATCCAGAATACCAAAATACTATTTCGAGTTTTTCGACATTATCCATTAGATCAAACTGGACATACGAAGCAGTTTGGAGCAGACCAGCAAACGGAAATTACTACTAATACAAGCGGCTGCCGATTCGACAACCAACCCCAATAATCTACCCCAAACACCAACAAAGAGGGCTAACAGAAGAGCATCTAAAACCGACAAAGAGGATAGCATGAGTCCGCCTAGTGCCAAGGTAAACCGGAAGCTACTACTACACTACTACTACTATATAACACTAGCCAACTCTCATAGACTACAAACCAATAATGATTTTGACAATCTATTATTTATATATATACTCAAACTGAATATATAGCGTATACGGAAGTCAGAACGTGTTCAGAAGATGTCCGACAATGAAAGTCACAATGAGGCGGACGACGTTAAGGACGATAAAAATGAATCCGGTGTTGATGATAATCCTCCGGACAATAGCCAATCAAGAGAGCAGCAACAGGTTACACAATTTTGCAACTAACAAAATCAATTTTACGTAATAATCAAACAATTGTTTCAAAACTAAACTAACCGTAAACTCTTTGCACACTATTAGCACTCTAAAAATGCACAAGATGACGATTTCGTAGAAAATGATGACTTTTTTGGTCCGACACAATTGCCAGCTGAAGATGGAGCTGAAACTGGAGCAGGAACTGGAGCAGGAACTGGAGCAGGAACTGGAGCAGGAACTGGAGCAGGAGCTGGAGCAGGAGCAGGAGCAGGAGCTGCTACTGCAATTGACCAAAACCAAAATAAGTTGCCAATATCAAACATCAACAACGCTGACGCTGGACCATCATCCTCTAGCAATCAACTCGCCCTTTTGGTAAATGCATAAGGAGCATATATATAGACACAAGATAAGGCTCTGTTTATCTGTTATTTTACTCAACCAAACCAAATCAAACCAAACCAAACAATGTTTAACTTACAATTTGTAGTCCCTTTACGAACAAATATTTAAGCAATATTGATTCTTTCAGAAAACTCCAAACGCAACAACCCTTTATGAGACAACAGTGGGAGATGAAAACCGAAAATTTGTTCCAGCCACACAGGTTAACCCCAATGCTACTGCTAGTGATACCGATAGTGATGGCGATCTGCAGGTTGGAGATGCCAACTCTCAAACAGACCTATTCAACATTGAGAACAACGAAAGTGCAGCACCGGTTCATCCGCTCGTCCCAAAGGCGCCAGCGTCTATACCACACCCAACAACTTCCACAATAAACCAAACATCAATAACAACGTTACCGACATCAGCCACAGTGACAGTCTCCATCCACATCCACAAGGCGAAACTGGAAACCGTTAACGTTCCATTGGCGGACTTATTTAAACTATGGCAGCTAAAGATGCCTGAAGGAACAGAGGAAACGTTCCAAGAAGGCTCCAATTCCGCACTCTCAACCGCAGTTGACTTTTTGAGAGGAGCTCTGGTTGCCAAAACTTCGCACGGCATCCAGCAAATCATCGAAACAATCCCTGAAGCGTTTATCGGTGAAGCCGGTGCCGCCGTCATGATGATGGACCTACTGAATGAGTTACCCTTAGAAGAGCTGTGTACATTTGCTAACCAGTTGGCTCGTCTACAACTTCCACCCCTTTTGGATCAATTCGTTCGAATATTGCTCGTCATCCGACTTCAGCGATCCATTCCTCAACTTGTCACACACTATCATCTGGACAAACTGCTCCCCTACGACATTAAAGAAAAGCTACAGCTGTATGGCGAGCTGACCATGCCCGCGCACATTGACAACAATCGTTTGTTGATGGAAATTGATTCCGTGCAAGACATGGTGGTTCTGTCGGCTCAGCTAACAAAGCGAGATACGAACTTGCACGCGGGCCCCCACTCCCACAGATTCTGGAATGACCTCATCATAACTTACATGCCCCACTTTTCATGTCCACATGGTTTTACCGCATTCGACAAGATGCTCCATATAGGTCAACAACAAGAAAAGGGCACAGTGCCAGTATTGAAGATTGTCACGGGGGAAGATGATGCTCAGTGCTTTGAGCTACACATGCATCCCATTGTTGCACAAGCTTGGAGCATACCCATACCCGATCAAGGCAACGTGCAAACTGTGGAAGCTTCCAATGCAGACATGTGGGCCGTTTCAAGACGATTCTACTGGCCATTTACCGTTGCCAGCCTAACTCCAGGCCTTACAGACATTTATATTGGCCTCCGGTCCCCAAATATATTCCATATGATGTTTGGAGAGGCCGACTACAGCACAATGATAGGTCCAGACAACCTGATTTTCTTTCTAAAAATCATGACCACCACACATGCTCAAAATTACAACACAAGCCCGGATATGATCGACCTCATCTTTGCGACAAACAGCGTCTTGTACATTGCCAAAGCACTTGCCTTGTTGGATGATCAGCATGCTAAAGGTTTCTTTGACTTGTCAAGGTGTCGTGTCTACCAACCCCAATTGTATGAGCTCCTATCCGAATGGGCTTACGAGGCATGCGGAAAATCCAAACGACCGCTGTCGAACGGAAAGCTCCCTCCCGACGACGTTCTCACCAAATTCCAAACCGTTCAATCAAAACTCGACATTGAAAAACTTTTGCCCATACAAAGGATTCTTACGGCAGATCGATTGATTTCCCGTGACGATATATTTATGGCACTACAACGGCGGCAGCAACAACAACAACAACAACAACAACAACAAAGCCATTTAATCTCAGATGTGACTCGTTCATTTAGTTTTTAAGCTTTACACATACATGTTTTTTTTCTTTCCGTTAGTTGGCAAATGAATTACAGACAGACACAAAAAAATGTATTTACACCAATTAATTTCTTTATGAGCTGCTATTCATGTATGATACATGATTTTTGTAAACATTCTTACTTTTGAGGAATTTTAAATATTATGTACTATTGTAAGTTGACAGGATTTGAAGCGTAATATTTGTGACCCTATAACATTATTAATTATTATATATATGACAAGTAAAACATTCTGTTTTGTTATAACGTTAAGAGGCAAGAAATAAAGTTATCTACAAATAATGAATTTTATCACAAAAATGATATGCATACAAAATTCCAAAGATATGTATAGTCTCGAAAGCTCGAATAAAGTTATTTTATTTCAAGCATCAGTCATGTATTCCGAAAAGAATCAATTTACTAAAATTCATATCAGTTTAACACAACATCCTTCGGATATACCCCTACTATTTTTACATAGTCGTTCTTTTATACAGAGGGTGCCACTTACTAACACATAGTAATTAATAATAATAATAATCTTTATTGTCAAATGGAGCCCAATACATTGGTAGTTATTCTATAGACATGGAAGTCAAGTCATCAGTAATTACATATTCAAACAAAATTTCTTACAATTTGTTTAAAAAAAGACATGCCATGTGTTATTTAATCACGGCATAATGAAATAGGCATAGTACAATTATGTTAAAATCCATACTTAAATCATACATAATTTAAAGAAATGACACTCACAGTTCATTTGAGTATTGCATTTATCAAATTAAGAGAGCGTGGTGGCTAACATTTTTAAGAAAATAAAAAATAATTAGGAATTAACGTTTTAAGTTTTAAACTAGGATAGAGACCAACTCAGATGAAGGAGTTAAAATAGATGAATAAAGAAAGCAAAATCTTGTGACGACTGAGTCTTGTTGACGAGGAACTTTTAGCACCCTTTAACATGGGTAACTGAGGAAACAATCGTTCCTCGTCAACAATTTGTATTCAAAAATGCAATCACAACGAGTTCCCATATACTAACATTATGCTTTATTCATCTATTTTAACTCCTTCATCTGAGGAGACCAATGCAAATATGCGTTCCCATATGTATATACTTTCTTCAGCCACAAGCAAGTATAAAGAAAACGAAATGGAATGCGCTCCTGCAAAGAAATCTAGATAACAATTTGATTGGGAACTTATCAAACCCTTCAAAGATGAACATTAAGACAGAAAACACTTGCTTGGTCATTGTGCTATAAAATTTCACAACTGGACGGGGTCAAAGCGTACTACATTTATTCATACGCCAAAGACTGCTCTGTTAAACTATATTTGCTAAAACGATTCGAGACCACCATCTAGGTTGACCTTTACACTAACAATAGTATCATTATTAGTATCATAAGGAAACCATGTGTATGTGTAACAATGAGCCTGGTTTTCCAAGCACGAATAATACCAAAAAGGTCATCAAATCAGAGGGGAACATTTATGAACGGCTTAGGTTTGGAGTTTCAGAGGGTACCATGCTGTGAGCACGTGTACCGTTACTTAAGTTGAAATAAACCGATGATAGTCAAATTTTCAAAGTCGATGGATCGTTGTAAAAATTACTAATAGAATAGTAAGGAACACTTATTACCCTAATCTGCTGTCTACAATATTATACAGATGAACAGAAGTACGATACTAACATCATTCACCATTAAAGACTTGAGTGGTAAGTCATAGTACGCCAGTAGCAAGCCAATATCATAAAACAATTGAATAACGCTTTGATATCTACTTAAAATTATATTTTATAAAATACTATGTCAGATTCTATTATGTCTGTTTATTATATACTTCACTGTGGAAATTTAAATAATACTGTGGAAATCTCAAGAATACTGTGATGTCATTTATATTGTCCGATTTAAAAAGAATGTTTCTTATAAACTTTTGTACTAACGAGCTTCATTCTATGCATATTAGGAACATTTGCAGTATGACAACAACAAAAATATAAACATTTGCATGTATAAATATCCCCATTATAAACTTAACGCTATATACACCTGCAAAGTTGATAAACTGGTTTAAATAGTAGTAAGATGTTAACCTTGACATTTCTGTATCTAATTATCAGTTTTATTTAACTGGCGGAAAGCGTATAAAGAAAACACACATTCACGTCCATGCGCATATGTACTTGTTTTCAATAGTTTTTAGTTAGTAAGAAAATTAGGCTTATAAGAACTTATAAGAACTAGCAAGAAAATCGACCTTCACTTATACAATCGACATCTATAAAATAATCAGTAATCATCTTATGGGAATTTATATTGTTTGTAGGTATCGAAAATATTGTTCAGGAAACTGGTACAACTGGTACAAAAGCTGCACTCAATTTAATTTGCCTTCCCAGCGGTTTAGGTAATGCCAGGGACGATCAACGATAGAACAAAGCCTCGCGAGGAACATCTGCTCACAGTCCACTAATTCATTCGAAACCACCCATTGATAAGACCATTTGATAGTAACATTAACCAAGGTCACGTTTAACAGTTTGGAATTACCAATCCCCTCAGCTTATAAAGGAGGGTTCCAATTCCAACCTTTGACTTAAAGCAACTTAAAATTTGAAAAACAACTAATAATAAATATCATGTATATTGCAACTTTGTAACTTAAAAAAAATGCAAATTATGGACATAAACTAATTAATTAAGTACTTAAATTGAATTAATTAACAATACTTCTTTTATTTATTACGTCATGCTATTGTAATATTGTGCTATTTGAAAATGTATTGTGTGTGAAATTAGACACTTTATAAGTGGATAGATATATTAGCAACCTATAGATCGAAGAAGATAGAAGAGCCCATTGATTTATACTAGAAGAATAATGCACAAACCAAGGTAGAAACTTTCTTTTAGTTAAATAGTATATGAAGGGCTAAAAAAAGCAACCCAAATTTATGAGCCAAGAACAGACCTATGTAAAAAAAAAAACGTTCTGAAATGATGCTCTAAAGATGTTTTAAATTGACCAAATAACACGATGGTAGTAATTGGGTTTGTTTTTTCATAGGACTATATATATGATTTTCGATTTGTATTTAAGTTTGATGTAATGTCTGTTGTAAAGTCAAAACAAAATTTAGGTTTAAATATATATGTAATACAAAAGCGGACCCCATCATATCATCCGAATTGTCTTGCTGTGCCTGGCCAACTCGAGCAGCGGCACGAGCATTCCGAGCTTGCTTTACATTGCTCAATACACAAGAAACAAACTTTAGCTTGTGTTAGGTTCTACACTAGTCATAATATTTAGGTAACATTATTAACAATACTATAAAGTTTAATAATAAAAAATATGTGGATTTCTGCTAACAACAATCAGTCTTGAAATCTTTAACAGTCCGAAAAATCAAACTCGTCACTGGAAGATTCATTATCTCGTGGACAGCCCCGGCATCTAATAAAATTAACGAAAAAAATAGTGGTTCCTATTTGTTTATTTACTTCTTGCTTTTTAAAATGAATTATTGAGCTTGGGTGCCGTATTTATGGATCTACTCACATAATCCGATGCGCCCGATAGCTGACATAGCATTTAAAGGGACGATGCTTGCAATATAGACACTTTTTGGGAGGACGACATGATTTGTTATTAATGTGCTTCTTATAATCCCGGAAGTAGACAAACTCTTTACCGCATCCATTATGGTGGCAGGTGTGGATAACCGCGGCCGTTTTTTTCAACCGCTCAAACGTCGTCCTTGTCCTTTCTCTACAGACAAAAAAAAACGAAATCAATGAGTGGATGCAGTAGAAAAACTTAATGTAGATACGTAGGTAGTTTATATCATTTCAGTAGTTTAGTTTACTTTCTCTTTTTGGCAATGGCAGCCTTGTTGTTGGCAGTGGGTACAGCTAAAGTACCAAGCTCGGGCAATAAAAAGCTTGCTCCCACTGTTGAGGACATTGAGGAGGATTGTTCCCCAGAGGCAGCCGAGAAAAAGCCTGTTTCATTCGTCAAAGGGTTACCAGAAACCACATTGATTGATGAGGTATACGTGCCGCGGTATATCGTCGTGTCTGTATCATCCTCCGTAGTAGTCGGTTCGCGTCTGACGGTCAAAGTTTCTCTATCATAGGACTGATTGTACGTATCCTGTAAGTCTCCTGTGATAAAACCCAACGATGCATCCTGTTCTTCTACGTAAATGCTACTCTGGCCTTCATTTTTGTAATTGGTTAGCAACAACTCTGAATTGGAGTGGCAATTTAGTTCGGGAATTCCTTCAGCTTGATTGAAGTCTTGCTTGATGAAACTTGAGCCTGTCAATATTAAGTGTTCTCCAGAGTTTCCTTTAATGTCGGTGATTGGGAGAGAAGCTGGTCCTTCTGGTCTGTTATTTTGATCATACGCATCAACGGACATAGACTCATGGGAGGCTGCTCCTTCTTCAATGTCGCCACTTACGAAAGGAGAAGGCACCAAGGATTTGATGTTGGAGATTTGTATACGGTCTAGTGCAGAAGATTCGTCTAACATATCCACTTCTGTACTTGTTCCTTGATCAGAAAAGGTCGTATTACCAGGAGCTGCTTTGTAGGCATCAATTGCTAGCTTAACTACTCATCGTGAGTTGGCGGGCGGTAACAATATAATAATAAAAAAATAACAATAATAAAGAGATACATTAGGCGTTATGTGTAACTTATCTAGTGGGATTAACAACAAAAGATAAAATAAACAAAATAAGTAGAGTAGTTGCTTGCCTTGTTCCGCAACATGAAGGTCTATTCCATCTTCGTCCATTTTAGCGGAATACTCCGCCCACTTGATCAAATCTGGCCAGGGGATTATGTGTTGTCTGTGTGGGTCCTTCTTATCATGCTTGTCGCACTGTGAGTGGAGGACGGAAGCTGCCCTGTGGAAATCTCCCAAAATGCAGGAAACCGCAATAGCCAA
>JAQIWX010000751.1:0-13821 GCA_034696785.1 Lepidocyrtus cyaneus | reverse complement strand
GCAAACTGAAAATATGGGAGCCCCACACAACCAATATCTGATTGGGAATACTCCGTCAAATACAAATGTGGACATGGGAAGAAGCTTCCAAGTTGTTCGTTTGTGTCGTTGAAAACATGTTTATAATAGGACCACGTCAGGTAAAATGCAGGTCTGGATGAGTACGTGATCTCAAGGAAAAATGGATGCGGTTGAGTCACTATCGCCGGAAAGGGGATTGGGGGGATGTCATTGCCTTGGAAGTTTGTGAAGTGAATTAGGCAGTGTCCTTTAGCGAACGGTTTAAGGATACCTTCTAAATTTGGAAAACCAGTGGATGAGGCTAACGTTAAATTTATATCTTGTTAAAACACGCTGTATAATTGTTCATTATCTTTGTTTTTTGGGAGGTATCTTTGTAAATTAGAATATCCATCAATTAATACAATACAGTAACAGAGTATTTGTACTGCTATTAGTTGAGGTGAACGTGTTAGGAACATAAGTGCCATGATGTAATATAGCAAGAGTTTTTTAGTCACTTGAACGGAAAATGTCTCCTAAATATTTGCGGTCTTCGAAACAGATTATTAAAATTATTTGTAAGCAGAAACAAATAATAATAAAGTGGTTTGTATTTTTAGAATTTACACAATGAATGGTGTGCGATGTTTGTAAGAATTTTGCTGGCTCAACTTTCAAGGTAAAATTGAACAAATTCCGATATCAGCTTTGAAATGGCCACGTTAGTTTTATTGTTTCAATCGATAAAAGGGAAATCGCAGACACAGAAATAATATTACATGCTCTGATAAATTCTACATTTATAGTCATGCAAACTCATGTGTCATCGTCACATTACTACGATTGAGTGAACTTAAATATATATTTAAAAATATAGATATTTTTATGTCTCTAATTGACAAGTAAAGTAAGTTTACATTATCGATTGCATTTTTCTTGCTGGGTGTATTTTATTAACTGCAGGCGTGGGATACATGCTATATAATGATTTATTGCTAATTGCTATAAATTACAACCGTGGCCGTGGAAATATTCCAGTCAGGGATTGCAAGAATTTACAAAAAAAAAAACAATTGGCAAATGAATGCCGAAAGAAGTCCGCTATGTAACATGGCAAACAAATTGCAGCAAACGAGTTCTGCCTACTTCTATTCCTACTAATTACAATCACAATAATTGTTAAGGCTTCATTAGTAATGTAACAACAATGTGAGATAAGTGGGGTGAAGGGTCACGAACACTACCAAATCCTGCATCTAGTTCTCTGCGTGCAACTTAGGACTAACTAAGTTTATGACAAAAGCAATAACCCTACACAGGTGTTCAACGCATGATTCATGAGATGGAATGGGGTGTGCTGGTCCACAAAGTTGGTGGATCCGAACTTGACCATGACCTTGCTCATTGACCGCATGACCCTCTTATACAGAAGTCGTCTCTTCCCACGTGACAGATTTCCGATTCCGATTCTGGCTTTTTCCAAGCAGCTCTCAGATTCCGCCAGCACTCCGGCCATCACCCCCACCATCAGGATTATGCACAGACCATTCACCAACACGAGTGGGAAGAGAGCAAAGACCGGCATGGGAATGGAGCTGCGCAGCTTGATACAAGTATACAAGGACATGGAGGAGCCGGCCCATCCCGTCAGAATCACCGTTGGGATCCCCACCATCTGGAAGGTCTCATTGAAGATGATACCCAGCAGTTGGAGCTGCCGGTATGCGGCGAAACCGCGAGCTTCCGTCTCCAAATCGGGTTCTCTCGTACTCAGCATCATTCTCACCTGGACTGTGTAATATCTCAAGCACTGGATCAGGACAAAGATGACATTGAAGACGAGAAAGAATCCCGTGAAGGAGTTGCAGATCCAAATGCTCACCTCAAACAGGAGCCATGTCACCCTGATCATGATTGTGAACCATCCAGATCCACAGGTTTGGCCGCCTCCACATTCCTTCACATCCAGAAGTATGTGCCCCAGGAAGGGCGGAATGCAGGGCTTCAGCCATATCAGGGCTGCAATGAACGTAGGCAATCCAAAGCTGCCCAGAATCCCCAACGCTTGAATTGATTTTATGATGATGTGACCCTCCCTGGTTGAATCTAAAAAAAGTGTTCATTTGGATAAATATTTTTTAATAGAACACTTCTTGCTTTAAATATTGATTTTTTTCAACTGTTCAAACCAATATCGTTCCTCTTCTCAAAGCCATAATATGACGTAATAAGATCAACAAGATTTGCCTCATCCAGCAAGACGAAGTTCAGTCTGACCACCAAACCCAGATCACACGAGGCAAGAAAAAGAAGGGCCATCATTTTCTCCTCCGTCTTCATCGTCTTCAAAGTAAGCAGATAGTTGGATGTTGTCATTATCCCATATAGGGCGTGAAGGGCTAGACTCAGTTTGTAGAAACGTCGTTTTTGCCTTGACGTTTTGGGGAGCAATTGAGGCAGTGGGTTATCTTCTGGCCATTGGTAAGGGCAGGTGGCAAGTCTTTCCAGTTGCCGAAGATGAAGTTGGGTTAGCGGGGCTACTGAGTTCAGCATTTTGTGCGTGACTCTAAATATGATTATTACATTACATTACAAGGTTAAAATAAAAAAAATTTAGTTTTCAGCTCCTTCAACATGATATGCTTTTTTACATGTCTTGCAACAGCGCTCGCTTCCAAGTCACTGAATCCGACATAATCAAGTCATTCAATGACAACTGGAAGGGCATGGAAAGAGCATATTACATGAATCTATTGATCTGTTGTTGGACCAATCAAACTAGAATTTTTAATTACTCTATTGCGAAAGCTGGGACTGAGTGGTGATTCCCGAATGTATTCGGTCACCTAAGCGTAAGTTATAACGTCCTTTTCGACAGTTAATCAAGTTCGCAAACATATTGGAAAGGTATGGTATGAAAATCAAGCCAAGCCAGGTAAGTTGCTAATTGTAAATGTTGAAGACTTGAAAGTACAAAATTATATATTTTGCTGTATGTTTAGGAAACTTTCACTAGTTTCACTTGAAATGAAAATTATCTGGAGTAGTTTTCACACTCAAAAGTACACAGCAAAGGCGTTCCACTTTTACGCAGAGATATTATGTCTAGCTCAGAGTAAAATGGATTTCAACGGAGGAGGCGTGTGCGAGTGGTCAGTATAATAAATATTGGTGGCTCGCGATTTTGTTGTTATCGGATCCGAAACTACAAGTTTGTTAGAAAAGGAAATGAAAGTTACCTACCTAATTGCGTGTTGCAGGATATAATTCCCAACATCTATTTGTAAGCTCGTTTTTTTGCTTTGAACTTTTGAGCCAGTTGGCTACCTTATGGCTATTGGTAAGGGCAAGCGGAAATCATTTCCAAGCTGAAGATGAAGTTTGATTAAAGGGGGGGGGGCACTAAAACAAATAAATATATTGACGTCAATGATTATGTGACTGGACCATCAAAACTTAATTTATTTGTTACGCTGGTGAACCGATGGGATGAAGCAAGGATGGAGGAATGAAAATAAAACAAAACAAAAAAAAAGTTTGTATTATGGAATATTTTTTTGTTAAATTTTTAAATACAAATTGGGTTCAGCGCCCAATAATAATAAACCCGCTCAACGGCCAGACCGACGGAGCTGTGTGAATTCCATTTAAATGAACAATAATTTTAATGTAATCAGTGGAACTGACGTCACCAAAAAATAAGCTTTCCTATGATACCCCATTTGCGACATTTTCCCATTTTAAAAAACATTCTTTAATTTTTCGCCCACTTTTACCTTGATTTTTTACCCACTTCCGGGTGACCTATGACATTAATATTAGCGTTACTGAACTCAGCTCATGATTAGCTTTCCAATGACACCCCATTTGATATGGGTTAAACATATGAAAAAATGAAAAATTTTTGACCTTGACCTTTGACCCACTTCCGGGTGACCTGCATGGTCCATCTACAAACTTGTCCAGAGTCCAGAGATATGGTCCATAGCTATCTATTGCCGAAATCAGAATTGAAAAATTCGCATCCGTTCGAAAGTTATCGTACAAACAGACAGACAGACAGACAGACAATACCTAGCAAACTATAACTACGCTTACAGCTCCGTAATAATTAAGCCGTGTTTTTTACCTTGATAATCATAATACATAAGCTAAAACTAATGCGCGATACGGAAATGACAACACTTTTTGTGCTGACAGTTTAGCCTTTCAATGACAGGACGATTTATGTTACGTCAAATTGGTCTGACATATTGTTGTGAGGCTTTCGTCTTAAAGCAGGTAATGAATGCTAAGCGTCAGTTATTTTCAATTTCCTCTCCAGCAACAATACAATATGACAATATGACCATATAAAAAAAACTCCGAGCCTTCATTTTCCCCTGTTCCGGTTACAAGCCGTGCTCATGCACTGTTTCCATCTGCCAAGTAAATTGCAGCCCGCCGCCACCACTCGTTCCCATTTCCATCTCAGCAGCCGCAACCTCACTTGAACTTTCTCTTTAAAAGAAGCTCGCTGCTCATTCGACTTCCGTCGAGCAGTACCGAATAATGTCTGCATTTTCCTTTTCCCCGTTCCATTTCTTATCCATAGCACCCCATTCAACAAACAAAGCGAGATGATCAAACTTCCATAAAGATATGCCCCCGCAAGCCCAATCACAGAGGTTAGCCCCAGCGGCCCCGGTTCCGCAACTGCGTTCTCCTTCCCAAGCTGCCCCCACTTGTTACTCCTCAGGGTATTCAATGCTTCCCACGATATTACTAATTTATACATCCCAGCCTCAGCCAGTCTGGCGTTGAGGAGGGATGCCCGCCGCCACATATATGACCATATTCTAACGTCCTTTGGAACAAATAGGGGATAGTCCAGCTCCTCAATAAAGTCCCACGTTTTGCAGATATGCTCCTCCCCCAAGCTCTTCACCCCAAAACCGGTGTACTGGACCATTTCGTAGCTGGCCAGTTGGAAAAGGACAAAGCCCCTTTTTGCAATGAACGGGACGAACTCGGACATGTCCGTGGAGTTGAGCCGTTCCCCGAAATGCATGTAGTCAATTATGCTTCGGCCGCCCAATCTGATGAACGTGACGTTTTGGAGTCGCTCCGACATCGCCTTCAGTATTATTGTCACAGAGGCTCTGTCCATTACTTGGTAAAGCAAGTATATTTTGAAGCCTTCTCTAAACAGCAAGTCCTTCGGCGAAGGATACTCAAATAGTTGGATCCCTTCCGTTGAGATCGTAGCCTGGTAGACAAACGACACGAGCACAATCCAGAGGAGAAAGTAGCCCATCAAAAGTTTCCAATAATGACGGGAAGTCAATGACTGGCAAATGACCGGCAAGAGGAGATCAAGTCCCAAATAAATATTTTGGGTTAGACCGGAATACGCCAAGACGATTGTAAGTAAAACAGTGAATATGGGAATGTGAACGATGGAGCTCAAGCCATAGTCCAAACTCGACATGGAATCCAAATCCTTACAGGAAATCAATTTGAATCGAGCCTCCCCAACGTAGTTAATCGAGCCTCGGGTCATCGCGTATACGTTTCGAACTAGCATCGCACTTCCCTCCAAAACAGCGAGATTGAGCAGCCAATCCGCCGGCGGAGCTTTAATATTGCCATTTTTCAACAATTCCGCTTTGGTCATCAAGGTCACATTCAGCCTCGTCTGGATGGTGGCGAAAACCAGCGCCTCGTGCAGCCAACATTGGCCAACAAGGTTGGGAAACTTATGAACTTTCCTGTCCACTTCCGGAGAAATCCATTCATTTGGGAGGGCGACGGCGGATCCTTGTATATTAAGCGCCGCCGGGGTTCCATAGCCCTGTCCGTTGAGGTCACTGGAAAGCCGTTTCAACTCTGAAAGCGACGCCTTCTTTTTCTGGTACATTTCTATTGAGGGAAATGGATTTCTACAGAAGTAGCACATTGCCCCGATATTGTGCTCCCCGTCGAAGAAAATGACCTTGGCATGGAAAGGCTCAGACTCAAACAGATTATGCTTGACCTTGGCAATTTGTTGGTTTTCGGGGGAAACTTGCTCAACCGGAATAATGAACATTACGTCATCGGATGTAGCATATCCAGACCGTTGGATGGCTGAAACGCTGTCCCTCCATTTTGGAGTGAGGAGGAGGAATATTTGGCAGGAGTGCCCGAGCCTGGTAAAGTATTTAAAGTATTTGGATCCAATTTGGAGCTCTCCACCGTTATTAGAGCCCTCTTCATAGTCGATGTTGTCGTTGAGAAAGTCCACATGTTGAATTGTGTGGGTCAAAATACCGGATCCAATTGGTTGATAATTTATTTGATCATTAAAGTCTGCAATCGAGTCGGAGCTATTAGCAGTGACCGTGCGGAGAAAGCAATCTGAATCGAAGAGAATGGTGGAATGAGCTGCAAAATTTAGTATTATGGTTTGCTGAAGTAAAATGTTTAAAAAGGGTTTGAAAACTTGACGCAATTCCAGTCCCATTTCAGAAATCTGGATTAAAAACAGTTTGGTTTTTTAAAAATATACTTCAATTCAACCAATGTTCAAACAAGTTATCAGTGATGAGTGAAAACTAACCTCTCTAGTAAGCATTTTATCGACTGTCTGGTTACGAGTGAGGTAAGTATTGAAGTTACATATTATTGGCCGACGACGAGCTTATCTACCTAATGGAGTTTGTTTGTGTAATTTGCTTACGGGCTGTCATTTTAATCAGTTTTAGTTCAAAGAGGCGTGCCTGGCGCGTGGAGATTATATAGGCATGGTGGAACTATCTCGCTGTCGCTGTCAATCCAAATATAGGCAGAGTTATCTAACTTTTGCTAAAAAAAAGCTGTCCATATTTTATTGCTCAACTTCCGGCCCGTGACTATTAAAGGATGAGATGAAGGAGGTTAATGGATTGTTATGTAGGTGTATGGTTTCCTGTCCTCGACTTCACAACAAAGAAGAATGTCCGTTGCAAGCAAAACCTGAGTGTGGCTAGTCCCCTCTGCCTGGGGCTGCCGCGGTTAACGGTTATCGGTTACATTTTCGGTTAACCGGACAAAATAAGACACAAAAAATGTTCGTTGATAACTCCGTACTTTTATCATCGTCATGCTTTTGAAATTTTGGGGTTTCATTGCTGATGGTCATCTAGGAAGGAATCAAAAATTTAATGCATAGTTAGGTAATTTAATTTAATTTAATTTATTGAGCTGAATATGATACCCACAGTAAAGTGGCCATTAAATTATCAGAGTTATCAGTCAATACATGTTTACAAAAGAAAATAAAATAAAAGAAAAGATCAGGTAATTTAATTTAATTTTAATTATTGAGCTGAATATGATACCCACAGTAAAGTGGTCATTACATCATACAGAATTATTAGTCAATACATGATTACAAAAAGGAAATTCATTCACGCGAAACAAGATTAGTTGCATGTTCATGTTACATATTTGTGGTTTTGATTAGCTTATAAAATAATGGCATGTTATTCCAAAATTAAAAAAATAATAAAAATAAATAAATACGTAAAGATAAAGTCATTAAGGTACAAAATAACACGTAATGCAGCACAAGAAAGTAGTGATAAAAATAAACCGTAGTAGTAGTGATTAACTTCAATCAGAGGGCCCAACCCGGCGGAGTGCGTTGAAGCGGCTCCCGGCTCTGGTCCCAATTCCATCCAAGAAAAATTAGTAGAACAAGATCCAAATAAAAATTAGAATTTCTTATGTGCGTTTAGCGATGACAATGTCGAGTAGCTCTTCAAGGTCAATGTCATTTTGTATGTCATCATCTGCACGTTGTAGTTTTAAAAACAAGTCGTGGCTTTTGGTTTTGAAACTTTTGGCATTGATTGCCGAGATCGAAGTTCCGTAGTTAGTAAAAAGTTGACAAGAGTTGAACTTGAAAGACTTCCGGAAGAATGACGGGGAGGGATGGTACAGGTGCACATGTGAAGAGTTTCTTGATGTTCGAATTTCCAATCTGTCATCAACATAATAATCTGAGAAGTAGTAAAATCAGGTAAAATTAGTTGCATGCTCATGTTACACGTTTGTGGATTTGATTAGCTTATATATATAAAATAAAAAATAATAATAGCATATTATTACAATCATAAAAGTAAATAAATAAAGTTATACAAAAAAACATACGAAATAAAAAGTAATGCAGCACAAGGAAGTAGTAATAAAATTAACAGTAGCCGTCGCGATTTGCCCGTTTCATCAGCTTAAATCAGAGGGCCCAACCTGACGGAGTGCGTTGCAGCGGATCCCGGCCCTGGTCCCATCTCCCTCCAAGAAAACTAGTAGAATAAAATCCAGATAAAAAATTAGAAGTTACGCAGGATACGTGTTTAGCGATAACAAAGTCAAGCAGCTCTTCAAGGTCAATGTCGTTCTGTATGTCATCATCTGCACGTTGTAGTTGTAGAAACATGTCGTGACTTTTAGTTTTGAAACATTTGGCATTGTTTGCTTAGGTAAGCATTACATTTCTAAACCAAATGATAAATGTTTGTGTTGAAAACATTTATTCATATTTACCGTTTCTCTGAACAGTGAGTAGGTAAATGCTCACTTATGCCTCCTTTCATGAGCCCTCAGGTGAGTGTTCGCGGTAAATCGAAGGTCGCAAACCTTGCACTGGTAAGGCTTCTCTCCAGTGTGCATCCGCATGTGGACGGTTAGCGTCGACTTAACTGAAAATCGAGTTTGGCAGATGTCACACGAAAAGGGTTTCTCGCCGGTGTGAGAACGCATGTGTGCTTTCAAACTGGGCAATGTATTAAACTCCTTTTGGCAAACATTGCACTGGTGAGTTTTCTTCTGATCCGGAGTATGTTTATACAAAACATGATTGGTAAGGTTGTGTTTGAGGCGATATGCTATAGGGCAAAGCTCACACTGAAACTGTTTCTTGCACTGAGGATCATGACATTTTAAATGAATCAAAAAAGCTCCTCTATTTCCAAAACTGTCAGGACATTTTGGGCAAAAGAAAGGTCGCTCTGAAATGTGTGATCGAAGATGATTTTGAAGCGCATACATTCTGGGGTAGGTCTTGTCACAAAATATACATTCTTGTTTTTTGTTTTCGTATCTTTTCTCGTGAACCTTATACGTATGAGAATTTAAACTATATTTTGATTTAAATGTAGTCGGACATTGGAGACAACTAAATGGCTTCTCTTTTTGATGAACGGTTTGATGCAAATTGTGAAGAGCTTTCAATCGGAAACGTAAACCACATAGTCCACACATGAATGGCTTTACCGAAGAGTGTGTTGAGTCATGACCGGTTAAGGTGGATTGTTTTCTATATCCTTTTTTACAGATCGCACATTTAAAGGGCAGTTCCCCGGTGTGTAATCTCATATGAATTTCCAGTTCACTTTTGTTGATGAGCGTCTTTGCACAAATTTCACAACTAAACCGAGATTTTGCAGTAGAGCCCATTTTTTAGAGGGATCAAAATTAATTGTTTTTATCAATTGATGTTGGCCTCACTTATGATAGTTTTAATCCTTATGTATTTAATATAGTTTAATATAGTCTAGTAGTTTAATTTATATCATTTCCAATTCTCAATTGTACCTAATTAGCCAGCACATAAACTTTGTAACTAAATAGCTGAACTGCTCAAATGTAAGCAGTAAATATTTGCAGAGTTGCATCGTACCTTAACTACGCTGCTGGCTTACATTACATTACTAGGTATGAAATACCTGGGTGAATTGATATGAATTTGTATAATAGATTTAGATAGTATAGTCAGGCATACTTCCAACAATGAACAGAAAACGGAAATGAACATCTACGATACTGCCATAGTTTGGTACAGTACAGCAATAGCAATTGGTATTGAGAAAGTCGTTGTGTTTGTGCTCTACGTTTATAATGAGAACCAAGTTGTTAGCAGCCCCTTATGCATTAAGAAGCCATATCCTACCATATTATGCCTATTAGTGTTCATTTCAGTTTGAAGATCTTGAATATAATGTTGTAACTTGGAAAAAAACTTACAAGTTGGTTAAATTATTAGTAAAAGCTTTTAAATGCCTTTTATATTACTGCAATAGCGTCAATTTAACTCGCTCAAGTTTATTTTTTCAATGTGTGAATGGATTATGATTTAGTTGGCGAATACACTTCCGGTTCTCGATTTCACAACAAAGAAGAATGTCCTTTGCAAGCAAAACCTGAGTGTGGCTGGCCCTCTCTGCCGATCCATCTCATGAAATGGCCCAACCTTCAACGCAACTGGCTGGCATGATCTAAGAAACAAGCGTGTCCACTTCATTTCCTTCGTCCTGTTAGCCCTCCGCCATGGACTTTGTAACTTTGTCAAAATCCGTTTCGAGTCGAGAATGGAGCGACTCCCAAGTTCAAGCACTACAATGAAAATTCCAGTGGTAAATACTGCTGTGGTGATGGAGCCCAACAGGACCAATTTGGGAAAGGCTTCCCAAAACATGATGGCCGAATACTGGCACAAAATGGAAACGACGCTTGTCCCCGCATGAATTATCGGAAACATTGTGTCCTGCATGCAGCTATTCAAGATTAGGGAAAAGTGCTGGATCGTCCTGTAATGCAATGCCAAGCTGAAGTTCAAGCTGGTCTGGTTATTCAGTCGTGTTCTGGAAGTTAATTAAAATACCTTTTTAGTATTTTGATGTGATTAAAAAAATGGAAGTCTTTTATTTAAAGCATACCGCATTCCTGTCAATCTCCGCCGTAAACTGTGAAGAGCTATCAGCACAGTTGTTCCAAGGACATTCATCACCGAAGCCTCGGCCAACATGAAAACCAATTCCAGGATAAACGTGAAAAACCTTGAAAATGCCCCGTGAATGGGACCTCCGCGACGGCTCCCATCGATAATTATATAATAGAATTGATGCAAATCCGGTTGGAGAAGGAAACCAAGACATGTTGCTAACCACACTATGGCGTATATCAAAACGCAAAGGCCGGTAACAATCAAGGGAAAATGCTTGTTTTCCCTTGACTCAAAATTAGATCCAGAGCGTCTTCCCGTGTGGGGCGAAGAAAGCAAACAATTAAACAAGAGAGAAAATTCGGCACTTTTCCGGTGGAATGTTAGAAAGTAGCAGACCACCCCAGCTTTACACGTAATTAGGAAGCCATGGAAGGCAAGGATGCTAAAATAGTATTTATTGTTGTTCTGGGTGTAGTATGCGTGTAGAAATTCTAGTCCTGAGATGGCTAATGAAAAGGCGAGGATGAAGAGCCACACTGCTCTGGGGCAATTTAAACCATTTACTTTTACTTGTGTGGAGTGATTTGTGAGCTGGAATGGGAGGAGGTGGAAGTAGTCGGAAATCTTGAGTTGGAGTTTGAGAAGGTCAAGGGACCGGCTGCGGATGACTGCCATTTTAAAGAGAAAGGTTTTTTTGCAAGATGACTGTCATTTTTTTGCAAGGAACTTTTAGTCGTGCTTACAGTTTAATAAACGTTTATCAACTAGGCCAGCACATGAACAATCGAAAATATAACCGGGAAGGAAATCAAAAAAGCAAACCATAAAACAGGTAATTTTTGATAAGTTTATTCAATACGCAATTTACCTCTATTCATATGTCCATAATTTCCATCCTCCTAAATAATAATTACTAAGAAAGGAATGAGTGTGGATGAAAGGGTGTCATTATGAAAGCAATACTTATGAAAGAGAGGTGTACGTGGTTTGGAAATTGACAGACTTAATATTAGCTTGAAGCTTCTACTAAATTCCTTTTTCATGTTTTAATTTAAGTGAAAACTTATTATGAAGCTATGCTTCATTATGAAAATGAGTTGATTTTTGTCCGTCTGTCCACCTGTCTGTCTGTGACCTGTTATAACATTGAACCGCAGTAACTTTTTAAACAAAACGGTTTTTCTGCTACGGTTATTATCTACTCACATATGTTAATTATGATTATTTAACTAAACATGATTAGTTAATTATGATTAACTAATCACAATTAATTTTTTTCAAATTGTATCATGTGGAGTATCATTTGATCGGACTGTTCATGCTGATTTTACCTGTATGATTAAATTATCCCGAAAAGTCAATCATGATTAGTTAATAATCACAATTGAATATTTTTTCTATTATATTGTGTGTAGTATCATTCGGCCGCATTTTTCATGCTGATGTCAACCATACGTGTTTTCGCAAATTTCTTGCAAATAATTTTTGTAAATAATTTTTTATTTTTTTAAATCATTTTGCACAATATCATAGCTTCATCAATCTACGATTGTTTACGGTCATTTTTAATTGGCTGCTTCCTTAGGAAATGCCAATTTTAATTAATTGGTTGCAGCCAAAATAATTTATATTTCATTTCAAAGCAGTTGACAAAATTTGAGATAAAAATTAAAAACCTGACTGCTATAGCACAACTCCAGTTTAATTAAACTGACGTAAGTATATGTTGTTCAGTTACATATCATTTTATAGAAAACAAAAAATTACAACAACTCGGATCCAAACATTACCCCCAAACATTTCACCACTCGTCTGTCTGTTACTTTACTTCCTTAAAAAGTCCGCATTTTTGTTACGATTGATCTTGAGAAGGGTAGTAAACTCCACAGTAAAAGCGAGTAGTTGCAAACGAACAACCATACCAAATCTTCAAAATTAACAAATAGACCGCGTCGGAAATACTGGAGAAGTTGGAGTCATTCTAAAACCCACAGACTATTACGGCCATAGACTTCTACATAATTCCACAGAAGTCTGTGGGGTCGGTGGGTCTGTGGGAGTCTAAACGAGCTGGAATGATATAGGTTAATTATATGGCATTGTATGAAAAAAGTTTGACCTTGACCATTGGCCCACTTTCGGCTGACCTATATGACTCATCTACAAACTCATCCACGCCATTGTCAATAGGTAGAAGAAGTATTAGGTATTCAGAAGAAAAATGTTGCCAGACAGATTTTTTTTGGAGTATGTATTTGGTGGAGAGTGAAGCTGGCAGAGCTCTTCAGCGTTTCCTACTACAAATGGGAGGCTACGAAGAAAGAATTCGTGGTGGCTAGACCATAGGGACCATAGTATCTTCATATTGTAATCAAAATTGAATAAAATAAATTGAAGTTAACAAGAGAGCCAATCATTTTAATTTTAAGTTACAGGCTACGGGCTCCTTGGCCCTGTTCATTTTCAACAGTGCTCACACCATCCCAATTTATTTCAAGTAATGCCCAAGTAATGGCATTCCATAGGAGGGGATAGTGCCAGGGGTGGAAAATCGAGGGAAGGGGCTGGACACTTGCCATCATGCTTCTCAACATTGTGTGGATTGGAAGAATTCACGTTCATAAGTACTTGATCAACCAGCTCATCCGTTACAACAACCTTTTGCAAGGTCCAGGACGCTAATGACTTATTAAAACGTCTTACAATGCCCCTAATAAATTTCTCACGTTTTTGTTATGTAGGGATGATCTGTTCTGGAAAACTGGTTGTGGGAGAAGCTGAGAGAAAAGGGTGCTCAAAACGGAATTGCAGCTGTACTTGTTCCTCCTGCTTTCAATTTTACTTCCGTTTGGCCTTTTCCTCACATTTTTTGATACCCATTGAAGCCGCTCACATTTTGGTGAAGGAGTGGTTGGAAGTGGGGAGCTGAGTTTGAAGGTGGAGCTGTTCCCACTCACTTTCCTCATTCTCCAGGCGCTCAACTACTGTGCCTTGGTGTCCGTTTTTCTATTCACTTCCATCGGTCCCTACTGGATCCTGACCACTTGGACACTGAGCGCTCTCACCCCTTGAGCAAGTTGATGGGGATTACC
>JAQIWX010000750.1:0-13831 GCA_034696785.1 Lepidocyrtus cyaneus | reverse complement strand
GGGAATCGGCAGCAGTTACGCCAAACATTCATATCAATTTAAATTCTCCCTTTGCGTTTCCCAACCATCTAGCCTTATAAGATGCCGCGGATATGCATTGGTATATCCCTTGCTGTTTCCCAACTTAACGAATAAATGCAAATAGGAGAATGTCGCCGTCTTCCCATTTTATTCAGACTGAGAGACATAGACAGGGTAAAGGATCTTTGCACGGGTTCACTATCTCAGTTCACTATACCACACGCTCGTGATGAAACCAACTGTAAAAAAACAAATGAACAAAGTATACTTATGTACATGGTGGAGTCATTGAAAGCCAACGACATTTTTTCTCCTTTTCTTTCTTCTAATTTAAAGAGAAAATGTCAACTGCTAATGAATACTCCAAAAAAGTTTGTTTCTAATTCTTTCTCTCTCTCTCTAAAATAGGATACATATACGAATATATGTATATACGGTTCATCGGTATTTATTTACATGAAATGAATTTCAATTAAAATTGGCAAACGAGGGAATAGGATAGGATTAAGAAAAAAATAAAAACATTTGTTCAGGATTTGGATCTCCGAATTCAACATAACATATTTCATTGATAATCCCGCGAGAGTCTATTTTTATTACTTCCTTTGCGGAATCAAAGATTGTTTATTCCTGTTCATTTCCCACTAAAAACTCGTCGTCGGACGGATGACGTTTGTCAAATGACATTATATGGTCGAGCGAGAATGATACAGCCCTGCCAATCCCATTATAATGACTTATCCTTTTGACAAAGCAATCCTATTGATTCCTCTCTACCCAAAGGGAAAAAAGTTTTCTCTCCAAATGTCAAAAGTAAAAAAAAGTTCTTGTTTTCTGATACTACTACAATCCCATGCTAAAAGTTTAGCCGTCATCATATCATCGGCATCACAAATTTTTCTTTGGTAGCTCCTCCTCTAGTCCTCCAACCGTGGTACGGACAGTCACTAACACCATATTAAAGCCCCAACAAAAATAAGTGTATCATGCAGGTATTCATTTTCTTTATGGATATTTACCCTTAATTTATCCGCTACTTCTGCTAGCAAAGCAGCCGATCCTACCAAAAAGAATGCTTAATGGAGTATGGCAGGCAGCAGCACAGCTTTCATTTCATTCAGGTCTGTTCTATTCTAGGGAAAACTGTCAAAAACTGTGCGATCATCAATATTCCCCCGTCTCGTCTACCTTTCCCAAAGCTATTTATGTATATGTATACCTATGCGCTAAATGTCAAACTTTGTGCTTATTATGCTTCTTCAACAGACATACCTCAGCCGTCAAAAAAGCCAAGAGCAAAATGCTAATAAAAGCTTGATTTGCTCTCACAGTCTACGACTTGACTGTGATCAATTATTAATTTAATATTCTTATCGGTCGGTCGCTCTTCTCCTCCTCCCATAAATGAATTGTAATGAAATGAAATGCAGGGAATTGAGCGGCAAAATCCTTCTGGAGTAATGGAATACAATTTTTTTAATCTACAACGATTTCACAATATCATATTCTGTATCATGTATGAATTGAGTAACGGAATAAGGAAGTGAATACATGATATACCTAATATATGAATGCTGTTAAAAATTGAGCTTCACTCACTCGCGGTAAATTGCCAGCTAATCATCCCGATATGATAACTGATGATAACTGTCAGCATTTTTATTTTACTCCAGCCCAGCCATAGCCAGTTTTTGCGTATCGGTCAAAGGATGAAAATACCTAACATATTTATTCCGACTTCAACACATTCAATTCGACTAACCGCACTCCTCATTACTTTTTACGTTTCAGTTAGCCAATCACGGACGCCTTCCTTTCCATGACGTTGATGATGTGAATGAAAATTTCATGAACTTATTTTTTGCAATCACAGACAAGAACAAAATCATTTTTTTGACATGTCTCCGTTCATTCAGCTCCTGCTCTCATATTATACAACTGTTTGTACACCTATTTGTGATTTTATCTGCTCCCAGCAGTGAAAGCTCATGTTATCATATCATATGATAAGGATTACGATATCGTACGCACAAGTCCATCTTTCCATTGAATTGCGAAAGGTGGAGTGTTGGAAATTGAGCAAAAAGACGACCACAATCATGATCATATCCTGATACCAATGATGATGATGATGATGATCAACATGTCATGGCATAATACAAAAAAATGCAGCAACAACTGTCAACAAGCAAAACAAGAGTAGAGAACAGATACTCCATCCCAAATTATTCCGATTTGCAGAGCCCAAGTATAAACTGAGCATTTACAAGATTACAAGTCTGGCATGAGAGGAGTGATAAAGTAAATATAAACTTTTTAGGCGGAATCAGCAGCCAGGAATAATAACCAAGATAATATATAATGCCTTGACTTAAAACGCATGCTACCACCACCACTCAGAAAACTGTTGTGTTCTGAAGTACAAATAGAAAGGGATAGAGAGAAAAAATGTTTCCTTGATGAGATATGAGCATACCTAATATACATAAATATCTTTATACATTTTGGAGATCATAAATATAGTAAAACCTTCCATCTCCCAAATAAAACTCAGCTTCACTTTACAATAATAACTTGAAATAACTGACTGATAATGATGATTATACACGTTACCTTTTCTATTTGCTATTTGTGTTGTCGACGTTGTAAAAACTGTTTTCAGTTTCGTTTCCTACAGACAACTCCATGCATTCATGTTCATGATGATGATGCGATATGACTTTACTGACTGGCTGGGGAGTAATTTGTGCGGTAAATAAGGAGAGGAGAGAGAAAAAAGATTAGGAGGACATATTCAGACATTTCATAGCAAGAAGAATGCAAATAGGTAGCAACAGAAGCGTCCTCATGAATTTCATATACCGTTCAAAAAAATTCAAACAAAGCATCTTCCAAAACTTCCAAGGAGGTATAAGTATAGCTATACCTACGCTATGCATATCGGCTTTGACTTGTCGACTTTTTTCTCAACAGATTTGGCAACGAGCTTGCAGTATTCATAACGAGAATTTAAATGAGGATCGACGAGGAATCGAATAACGCATTCATCCCCGCATGTCATGATTATGATGATGGGACACACACACAAACACCCAGAACGCCTAACCAATTTAAAATATTAGTTATTGTTATCCTAGTTAGTAGATTGTTTTCGCAGCCCATTAAAAATGCAGGTGTGTGTCTGTGGACTATACTATAGTACGAAATGAAAGGAAGTTGCATATTAATATTGAAGATGGGATATGCTTAATATGAAATGATGATGATGAGATGAAAGTAAATTTGGTTTGGAAGCGTTAAAAATTATTTACTAAGGCCGAAGCTGAAGCAGCGCTAATTTGCACAATATTTAGCAAGATGTCAAGTTTGAATTTATGTTATGGCACATGCCATGCCTCATACTAGAAACTGAAACGAGACAAGTCACAAGACAAACTTTTTTGTTGATGATGATACAAAAAAAATTAGGTACATTTTCAATTAGAAAAAAATATATGTCAAAGTCTTACCTCGATCCATAGAATCCATTTTTGATAATGACGATGAAAAATTGTTCCTCTGATGATGAAATCAACTTTTTATATTGAAATCTCCTATTAAGTTTATTATTGCTGATGCGTTGTGAAAAAGCTTCACTTGCATAGATAGGTATATATTTCCCTCGCTGGACACAAATAATGTGTCAAAAAGATTGCATTACACTTAATTCACTATTTTTCACGATTAGCAGTCACCAAATCATAGGACTTTATATTGCGTAATAATGACACGTGAAACAATTTCTCTCCCAAAAGTCATAAATCTCATGTAAGACATACATCCATTCACTTAGGTCGCGTCTTGAGCCCCGAGGCTATTTAGGTAAAAATATGACGTGTATACTGAGTTTCACGCTAATTCCAAGAGGGATAACAGGAATTCTCGATGACCAGTCCAGCAGCCGTGCGGACTGACCAACTTCTGCAAAGATCAGAAGACAGGAGCGTAGTAGTAGTAGGAGAATTGGATGCGAACAAAGTTTGACGTTTGCAGAGATGAGTAGTCCTATGACAAGTCAATTGCACGTGCACAAGGTTATCTTCTTGTGAGGTATGTCCAGCGGGCCGTAGTTCCATCACTACTTCCAATAATGTATTACGATGTACCTGAAGATACTTTAATGCTTAGTATACGTAACTCATCCGCTCAGCTAATTAACTTTTTTTTTACTTTAATTAAATGCAGTTATTAACGGAAGCTTATTATCAATTATCCACTTTTCCCGTATATTCCAGAAAAAGAAGAAAAAACACCCAACAAATTAACCAGCGATATAGTGATGTCGTTAACAACTCAACCAAGTTTAATTTCACGGCCAAACTCCTCGCAAATAATTTCCTCTTAGCTTTCCCCAGCTTTTAGTTACTGCCACCCAGGCAATTACCGTAATAGGCTCACTCACTCTACTCCTCTGCCTCAACACGAGAACAAGGAGAGCGAAGCACACAGGAGAGAGGAAAAACTAAGCTCCTCTGTTATCGAGCTGCGGATTTGACTTTCTTTTTTCCTCAGGAGTCTCGGCGTATACCGGATCGATAGCAATCATTTCATGTTTGTCTCCTTTGACTTTTCATGTCTTTGAATCCGTAGGCGCGGTGTAATTTCCCCAGATATTTTCTTATCGACAAAACTAAAAAAGTAATTGATTTTCCTCCTTCCCAGACAAAGTAGTTTATTTTGACAGTTTGAATCAAAAGGGAAGCACACTCAAGAGCAGATAAATATTTTCGAAGTAGAATGAGCTATGTATGACTCAATAGCTGGCTTCCTAGATTTTTCATAGACAGTTCATGTATTCGAATGAAGTAATCATACCATGATTATTATGACGAATCCCAACTTTAATAACTATGTCTGTATCGCTTCTGTCAAAAGGCAAAACAAGTTTACACTTGACTTGTCAAAATGATCCTTCTAATAAAAATATGACGTCATGTACTGCTGCACCATCATATTATGTATCATCAATGTGACCGACCACAATGAAACGAGTTGCGTAACAATATTTTTTAGGACAGGATACACCACACACTCACATCCAAACTGCTCTCACTTGACTTGGCTCGTTATTAGTACTGCAAAATTTGCAACTCTGTTTGGCATTTTCTTTTTGCTTTTGTTGATGACATTAAAAATGCGTGAAACTCTTTCTTGTCCTCAATTTCATTTCATATAAGAAAATCAAATCATTCGCAGAAATTTATTCACTTTTTCAAGCATTTTTCCCGTATTCACTTTGTTCACTCTTTCATGTAATGTGCAATGTGAGACATTATTGCGTACCAAGTACCGTCATTGATTGTCCTATTGCCCTTTTTTGACATATATAGACATAACAAGGAGGCATACATGTAATAATATATGCATAGGTCCTCAGAACTATCAACTCAAACGCACACTTTTTTTTCCTCTCTCTCTCTCCCTCACTCGTTGTTTCCCTTTGTCTGAAAAATGGAAACTGACAATTTTGCTCAAATGAGATGAGGCTGGTGATGATGTTGAAGGATGAAAGATGAGAGAGAATGAGTAACAAGCTGAAATAGAAGCTAGTGTAACGGCTTTGATACAATAGAACGTTTTTTACAGGATAATTAGAGAAGATGCGTATAATGTATATATGGTTATGTTAGAGATGATAAGCCCACACGTTTATATCTGTGAAGAGAAGTGGCAGCATCCAGCTTCCCGACTTGCTCGCTCAGAATCCAAAAGCAGACTGTTGGAGAAGGAGAGGGCAGATGCTATATACCTTTTTTGTTGGTCTTTCTGGGATCATGATGGTGATGGTATGGTATGGTGGGGGCTTCATAAGTTGAAGCAATCCTTTTTCTCTCTCTCTCCCTCTCTGTTGTTGTTTCTGTTCAAGTGAAATGAATGTTGTTGGTTTGGTTGTGAGCTTTATTTCAGAATGAGAGCCAGTAGTAGGGATCTGGCTGGTGTGCAGGTTGACGTTTAATGACAGGTGCAATGCTTGCATATGTATACTTATGTTAGGGAAAAAGACACAACACAAAAGAATAAACTGTTGTGGGGACTCACGTTAAAAAAAGTGTACGCATCATATATAGTCATGTCATAGCCATATAACTCAACTGACGACGATGAGAACGGCTCACAAACAAGAGCGTTTTGTACTTGTTCTTTCAGAGTACATCGGGAGGACTAAAAGGTTGATGTTGATGGTGACTGGTATTTTCTGTTATAACGACCAGTTTAGCTCCTAAAAGCGCAGATATATGGGTTAGGCGGAATACCAAAATTTTTTGGGGCCTTTTGTATGAAAAAGCGTTTGCGAACGACGATGAGCGAGCCAAGCGAAAGACGACGAGTTGCACTGCAGTAGAGTGGTGGTAGTGGTAGAGTCCTTGCCTGCCTGCCTGGTTGTGGGAGCGAACAACTGAAAACGCTGAAAACTGCTTAGATCAGCACAGAAGCCTAGTTTTTTGCCCATTACTACTACATGACTACTGGAGAAATATGGAATGGAGGAAGGAGAAGAGGAGGGCTACTATATAATATAGTACGCCATGCATTTCTCTCCGCTCTTTTAGAGTCGATCGAGATCCTAGATGAACGTAAATGAGCAGGTACGCTTTTACAAAAGGTTTCTCAGGGAGTTCTCTGACGAGGAATCGAGGTTGAATTGAAAGGGAATGGAGCATAATAATAAATTCAAGTTTAGTCTCTTATTTTTGGACGCTCTTGTCATCAAGATAAAAGCTCTGTCTGAGTTAATAAAATACGTTATTAGGGAGGAGGAAGGACGGATGGATGGGGGGATGAAGAAATAGGCAAGGCAGCAGGTATAAAAATAGAGGTAGTCTGTCGGGTTTTCTGACTTTACCTTCTTCCCTCAACTTTACCTTTTTCCATTTCATACAAATAGATTCATTCGCCTTATCTTATGATATGATTATGATTGTATAATAAAAACAAGGAGAATGGAATAGATGCGATCGGGATATATATGTATATAAGAGGCGATACGCTACGCTTCACTTGGATGATGCGATGATGGTGATGGTGAGGGAGAACGAGGAAAAAGTAGTAGAATTACAGATATTTTTGCTGGTGACCAAGAAGACCAAGCCAGTTTGAGTTTAGCCTACATACCCACTGCCACACTGAATGAAGGAGAGTTAGAGGATACTGCAATCCAGTCCGGCCGTTATTACCGACGTTGCGTTATTCGTTCGTTCCGTCTCATGATACTGGAAAGGAGTGATGAAGAAAAAGATGGTGGTGGTGGTGGTATGGCAGTGGTTTCGTTGGATATATTATCTACATTGGCTTGGATTTGGAAAGAAATAGAGGGAGATGTGTACATCTACATCTTCTGTCAAGACTAGTCCAACAAGGTACATTCCAAAACTGCTACTTCTTTCTTGTATATATGATTGGAGAAGAGAAATCTTTATGGGTAGAGTTGGAGAGATAAGGATACCTATGTGCTCTGTTAGCTAGATGTGATGTGATGTGAGTATAAAATAGTACAATGTATGATATTGCTTTCCTTTATGTTCCGATCTTCATCTTTGTCCATAAACGAGAACCTTTCCATGTTATTACGAGAAAAAATATATAGATCACAATGAAAAGGAAGATGCGTACACACGAACAACACGAGAAGGAAAGGATGATGGGGAAAAACTGACGCACGTACTTTACCTAACAATTTTCTAACCCACTTGCTTGGCTGCCAATAAAGAAAAGTGATGTAAGGACATGAGATTTTTGTGGAGCAAGGAAGAAGGAGCTATGCTGTGGTAGCGGACTCTTTCCCATTCCGCTTTTGTAAGACTTCTCTATAAAGAATAGCAATTTGATATAACTATACTGGAAGAAAGTTTTTAGCACGTCGTTTCGCCATCATATACTTTATACTTCCTTTATATCGCTGGGTACTTATTTTGGCCAACTTCTGTACAAAGTTTTGTTGTGAGTTTTACAACTGTCACTGTCATAATAAAAAAAGGAACTGAGGACGATCCGGACCGCGGTTGATCATTGATCGTATCCTCCTGATCAAAGAGATTTTTGCTTTCATTTAAGAATGCCATGCTATTCTTATTGGAAAAAAATTCTGTAGTTTTTAAATATAGAAATATCCATCCTCTATAAAAAAAATAGACAGACACAAATAGCAGGTAGGCATGGGCATTATTTAGTAAATTAGTGTTAAACTACAAGCAAAAAATCATTCAGTTCATCCATCCTTCTACTGCGTCGTTTGTCCGTTGTCCTTTCTCTCTTTCATTTTGACTGACGGTCTCTTGTCAAAAAATTCATACTACGTAGCGAGCGGGCTTGCTTGGCTTGACTGGAGAGAAGATATATAAACAAGTCATGTACTTCAGTTCCTCACACAATCAGATGAAGGACTTTTCTTTTGGCATCATTCATTTTATATAGGCTAGGCTGGATTTTTTTAAAGCGAGTCTTCACGTTTTTGTATGAAAGCTTCTATGTACTATTATGTTTGTTGGAAGATTCAATCCTCCTACACCAACCAAAGTCCAAACGTGCTTTGCATTCTTTACCCCATCCATCATATATTCATGATATTCATGATATCATTCATATATCATATATTTTTTTTGTACCTTTTTATCAAACGCTGGACAAACGTCAATACTAGATCCAAACAAGGTAGTAAAGATCAAGCTTCGTTTGGTTTGGAAAGGATGAATCTGAATTGGTACTTTTTTTTGGCTAGTGGCAAAAGTGACGGAGCGATGACAAAAGTCTAGTCAGACAACTTCTCAGACTTGACTTGAATTTTTTATGGGGAGTTTTTCCTGGCTGAAAACAATGTAGATGCTTATATCTTTTAATAGGGTTAGAGAAGAAGATTACGCCTCTCTCTCTCTTGAGAACGTACTGCACTGCATCAGGCAATATGGCCATGGCGTAACAACGACATGACATGCTGATGATACTGCTGGAGTGAAATCCATGAAACTTGTTTGAGAATCATTACCATCTTCATGGTCACACTACTGACACACATTTCCACTTTTTAAAAAGGCATGAGCTTGAGCTAATCGCAGTCGTAAATTGTGGAATTGAAAATGCAGCGTAGAAAATGTCAGGTGAAGTATTTTAATATGGACATGAATTACATGGACAATTTTGCGGTGAGCCTCGGCTGGAGCTTTTAGCTCCGCTGGCCCTGGCTCTGGCTATCTCATCTTTAAAACAAGACTGGAATATTTATTTATTTATGCACGGTACTTGAAACAATGATAAAAGATTTTGCTGGAAAGTTTTTAGCAGATGCGCTTCGCTATGTACTTGTACATGTATGTAACGTAACGCATACATGCATAACTTGGCTCTGACTGAAGTTGTGGGGTTACTTTTTTTTATAAACCAGGAAAAAATGCCATGAAATGAACAAAGTTGCTAAAAAAAAGTGCTTTTAAATGTACTGGTTTTTGACATGGAATTGTTTTGGCCAAGAATTGCAAACAGGTACATACTATGAAATGCAAAAGTATCGGATAGCTTCTAAGACACGACATGATGTCGTCTCCGATCTGGTGTGCAGCTTGTCGTACCACGCTCCACTTTTACCTGACAGTGTTCCAGAACTAATGCTACAGCGTATCCCAACCTGACAATATCTCAGAATTTAATTTAAAGTTTAAAGATAAATGGTAGAAGAAGGTAAAAAAAAGTGGGTTAACTGTTCCTAAAAGAAAAGCCGAAGCATTCTGCAAATCGTTTCTTTTTTTTTGGCAACAGTAGTAACATCGATTACTTCACATGAAAATTCTTTCTCTTGCTGGGAATATGGCTACTACAAACAAAACCAACGGAAGTGAACAAGTTTAAGTAGGATAAAATAATTATTCAATAAAATATGCTTGAATTGGAGTGAGTATGTAGCAGGTGATTTGCAGAACGATTTATTTACGCTTTACACCTTTCCCCCGTCCACATGGCTGGCTTTTGCCTTGCGTGAGCATGAAAATGAACGGTACATTAGAGTTCATATAAAACATTTGAGTGACTGACTTCCTATTGTTGTTTTGACTGACCATTGCATTGCATTGGCCAGACCAGACTTAAACCTGACCGGCTACTACTGCTTACTGACAAACAACTGACAACAGCCTGCTTACACCAACTCCACTTCCCATCTGAATGAGCTCTTTCATCGAAGCTTGAAAAGCCAAAATATAACTCCCGTTATGATAATGAACACCAAACATCCATCCAAATCCATATCATATCCATTCCACCCTGACCGGACAACCATAAGCTAAGGATGAAAGGTTGTATTATGGCTATATTCACATAATTATTTTCAAACAACTGACATTTCAACAACAACAAAAAGTTGTTGTCGGTCCCTCAGACGGAGCTTTGCTCTCAACAATGCCCTTCTTATTCTAATTTCTTCAACAACGCAACAACGTCTCCATCAGATCAGTAGACTCCATCTTATCATTGGAGTATTTCATCACAGTAGCATTTCACATCATCCATTCCACATTCATATTAGTATTATTATTACCGTCACGTTCCTTTGTTTCCTTCCCGTTTCTCAACGTGGATATTTGTAAAGTGCCCAATTCCTCCCGTTTCACTCGTTTACACAATGAAATTTTACAAGCCTGCTCTGTACACAATACAATGTTCCCTAACAAAATTTACCATCATCATCCATCCCTATTTTCTTTCATCCTATTTTTCAACTTTATATTATCGCTTCTAAAAGTAGACCAAAAAGGAGAGAAAAAGGATTCTTTCTTGCTTGTTTCTCTTCTGTCACTTTGACTTGCTTCGTCTCGTATTTCTCGGCAGCTCATGCAGCTCAAGCTCAGCTCCTCCATGTTCAGACGGAAAAGACCGAACAAAGACAGAAAAAAGAGAGCAACCATTATTATGAAAGTCCTAAAGTAGAGAAAAGAAGGAGAAAAAAGTTCTGAAACAAAGTTTGTTTTAAAAAATGTTTAATACTTTAACAACCATGCTTGTTAGCTTGTTTTCGCCATAAGAATCCTACAGTAGCTAGCTTGTCTTCCCTGGATAACATCTATGAAAGGATGTAATAAATTGGCAGAGCAGCCTAGCTAATGCCATGATGTGGGTTGCGTAATGATAAAATGCTTTCTCAAAAATACAAAATCTCAAGTAAGTATAATTGGTAGTGTACGCACAAAAGAACAACAATCTGCCAATTTTTCCATACTCCATTTACAAAAGCGATTTCTCGTCAGGCCAAGCAAGCGCATCTGCCTGTTTTTTTAAAAGCAAATTACACACAAAAAGTTTTATAAACTTACGCAAAAAAGAATGCTACTAATACTAATACGGCATGTTTGACATGACATGATTTATAAACAGTAAAAAAAAGTGGGAGAGCCATCAGCCATCATCATCCTCATCATCATATAGTTTGCTAAGTAAGCAAATAAAAAAGTTTTTTCTATTCGCGGAAGAAAGGAGATGGAGGAGAGCGTGTTTTCCCCTAAAACGTTAATCCCACTTTTAGTAGCTCGATGTTTTTTTGCACACAACTTCATAGAAAAAATCTGCCGTAATGGGTCCACTTGAGTCAGGGAAAATGAATTTGAACTTAGTTTTGACAGCTCAATATTTCACGTGCATCTCCAACACATATTTACATTTACATCTGGCCAAAATGAATTTTGCAAAAAAAAGGACTGTTACTCCTCCAAACAATGCAGAACAATTGACTTCGTGGAGTAGTGGACTGTTTCAGAACAGAACTTGCTCCAGAAAAAAGTCTGCTTCTATTCATCATTCATCCATCCAACCAACGCACATTTTCCTCCCCTGAAGCTTTTGTTTTAACCGTCACACAGGAGGAGTATATGAAGAGGGAGGCTGAGGCAGCAGCCTAAACAAACAGCTCAGACTCAGAGGCTATAGTCTCGATGAGCTGGTGATGGATTGGATCATGTCGGCAATAAAGACATGTTTATGGAATGGATCTCCATGATGGAAAAAAAAATTGAATTGTATGTTGGATGATGGAATGAGTGAAGTGTAAAAATGCAAATGCTTCCGTGTAGGTTATTTATAGTTTCAGTTTTTCTCACAAAAAGATTTTGCAGGGAACAGACAGAAACTACATTTGTGCGTGTGTGTATGTGTGCTCAATGTTGATGAACGTACATCACGGCATAATATGGAGATGATGGCATGAAAAGGATCATTAAAAAACCAGCCATGGAACAGCGCTAGAAGCTAGAGACAGACAGACACACATGGAATGATGATGATAAGATGATTATGAACAGGTAATTTCGCTGTTCTAACTGAAGTGGTACCTATTTAGAATTAGAATGGAAATGTCTGTTTAAGGTAGGTTATCAATTATCCTGTGATGATTATGATGATCATCAGTCGGTACCTGAACTTGCTCCTACTCCTGTCAAGAGTAATTATTAGATTTTTTCTTTCAATTGCAACTTATCAGGAGAGAAATTGTATAATGCGGAAATATTACCGATTAGTACTTTATAAAGTATCTTTTTATCCATCCATATATTCCATGTTTTCCCAACAAATTGTTTTTCGCGTTAGGTCAGGTAACGTTTTTTAGACTGGATGCGATGCGAAAACTAATTATGGAGATTAAGCAGGTGGCAGACAGGTAGTATGTACGAGTGAACGATACGATGCGTAAATATTAGGTTCGTTCGTACCCAACCATACCAAACCATTTCACGTTTTTTAACTTTGTTTTAAGAGGAAGCTTTTATGAGAAAAGACAAAAGACTAAACTGAGAAGAGGAATTTGTGCGCAGTTTGTTCTTCAAACATCTTATGCTCCTGCTCGCCCTCGCTCGCACATTATTACACAAAAATTTGCATTTTATCAATGGGCTTACCTAACCATATCCTGATGATTATTGCTATTCATCCAATTCAACTTAAATAATTAGGTATACCAATTTTGCTCATTTTTTTTTCTTGGCCAAGTCCAAGATTTACCTGTTTGCACGGTTCCTTTTGTTCTTCTTCTTTTTTTGAGCTGAGCGTGCTCAATCGATTTGGCCTTGAGAGATGAGCATATCTTCAGTATAAAAAAACTCTTTGATACAGCATAGCAAGAGAGTGATCAATGTTAATGTTAGCAGAAGTGATTATTATGCCTTTTATTATGGTGATTACTATAATGATGTTTATGTTGATCATGATCAGTTTTACTCATCTGGATCGGTCGGTGGGTAATGAAAGTTGTAGGCGAATGTTATCTTCTTGCTATATAATTTAACCTGTGTACGCACACGCATATAACGTAATCCAATATATTATTATTAAATTGGACATTATCATGGAATAACTATCATCATCATCATCGACAAATTAGGCTTTATGGTAATAAAATATTTTGTAAACAAAAACAAAGCGATATAGCTATCGACATTTCTAAATACGCAGGAGAGTGGCTGAATGAATGCAGACAACAACTACTACCGCTATTTGACTTTGTTCCACATGAAATGAATGTAAATGATATGATGATGGACTATGAGATATGGGAAGATGATGATGGCCAAATGCACTGACCATTGACCAAGCGTAATGAAAATCAAGGTTGACAATTATTTCACATTAGAAAAAAACTCCAAATGAAAAATTAAATGTGCTTGCTCTATCATCATCAGGAATTACATGACTGTCTGCAAATATTTGACAGTCAGCAGCATTCAATGTCAATGATTTATGGGAGGAAGAGCCTCAACGTGCAAAATGAAACAATGCAATGAAAGGAGAGAATATGTTGTGT
>JAQIWX010000749.1:0-13844 GCA_034696785.1 Lepidocyrtus cyaneus | reverse complement strand
CTTCAGTCCAAGGAGATTGCCTTTTGCGTAATGTTGAAAGAAGCCTCGGCTCGGCTTTCCCAATATTTGTTCTCCCAGTGGATATTCACTCTGAAGGACCAAGAAGGCGCTGTGTACTTCCGGACAGGTGATCAATATCAAATGGCTCTTAAATTTAAATAACTAATTACCTCAAAAATATGAATTGGTCAACTAGCTTAGATGAGTTTTGATTACTTTTATTGTTATTACGTAATGTAATTTGATTTTTTTAGAAACTAATATCAGCGGTTTGTGTTCCGTCAACCGGGGACCATGGAGGGCAAATGAGTTTCTGGAGCCGGACTGGGAAGTCCCTTTGGATCAAGAGGGGAGCTTGCTCATCCACGTCACTTTCAAACTTAGACTGAACGCTCCCTTGTGGCCAACTAAAGCGGTGGGGACAGCGCTGGAGAGGTTTCATTTCAAGTCCACAGCCAAAGCTAGGAGGGAACTGGCTGAATTATTGGAAACAGCTGGAGCTTCCCAAAATATCAGGATCGTGTCAAATGACGGGAACGAGTTTAGAGTACCAAAAGGGGTCCTAGTTGGTATGTAGGAATTTTTTTAGAGTTCACTTTAAATGACAATCAGATTCCTTTCATCAGTTAGTATTTTAATTACAATTTTATTAATTTTCAGCCCGGAGCCAAGTATTCAAAGCCATGTTGGAAACGGACATGGTGGAGGGGAACACTGGAGTGATTCACATTCAGGACATGGGCTCCAAGTCGCTCAAAGTCCTGCTCAACTACCTCTACACCGGAGAGCTTCACCCGGATTGGAGGGAGAGTAAGGTGCTTGTGGAGTTCACCAACTCCGTTGCAAAATATCAGCTTCCCGACCTTCTACACTTTCTGGATGGGGTCGTGGGGAAAGTGTGTGATCTGGATAATGTTGGAGCTCTGTCTGGATTGGCGCATGGGCTCTCCATGGAAACGGCGGAGAAGGAGCTCCTCAGCTTCATCAGGAAGAATGGAACCAGCTCGATGGAAAGCCTTTTTCGGATGTTGAAAGGCGTGACCAGTTTGGAAGAAGCGGAGGAGGAAACCCCAACCACTTTTCCGAACAATGCGGAGCTGAAAAGTATGGACAGTGGAGTTGCCAGTTCTGAAATTAGTTCTACGGAAACTTTAACCATCTCTGATGATAATAATGATTATGATAATGATAATGTTAGTAAAAATAAGATGAGACATAGTTCTCTCTGGTGCCTGTGTTGGCGACCCAAAATTTCACGAAAATATGTTTGATCTCGAATTTTAAATAATTTCTAAGTACCTGGTTAAAAATAACTGGAGTTGTTAGAATGAGAGTGTTTATTGTGAAGATATTGTATTTGTTTAACATATATTATATTTATTTAAAGTTTTATTGTTGTGAATAAATTTACGACGTTTTTTGACTGTGACTAACCAGCAAGGGAATCCGAAAGCGTTAAGCACTTGATAGACATTGGAGAATTGGATGTTGATGTGGATGGGGTTTATGGTGACGGCAACGCAACAGTATGGATAAAAAAAAGTTAGGCTAAAAAACAAAATGATTTTTAGAAACGAGTCGAGTCGAGCTACGGATGGATGAATGAATGGATGGACGTATTTTATCCAAGAACTTTTTTTCGTCAAATTGGTCGCTCAGGTACTTTTCTTTCCTCTCATGACTCATATGACTCACTCACAAGTCAGCATTATATAGGTTGGTCTCTCTAAGAAAAGGAAAGGAACACTGCATTCATTCAATATAATTTTTCGTTGAAGCCCAAGCCCAACACATTCGATGCACAACTCCTTTTTTACAACGGGTTTCCTTTGCCTTTTCAGTTTCAGATCTTTTCATTAAACTGAGCAAAATGCCTTTTTTACTATTCTAGGTACATTTCTAAGGGCTTTCGTAAATTTTCCAAATGACTTTGCTGACTATTCAATGGAGAGTTAAACAGCAACACATACGTTGTTTCATGAACATTTTTCCTTTTGTATTCTTTTGTTTCTCCCATTCATGGTTTTCGGGGAAGTATGGTTGATGGCATTTTGTGTGATCAAAGTTGAGTGAAGCCAAGGAGGCATATTATACAAACTTGTTGTTTTTTTTTATCCCAGAGCATTCATTCATTCATTGGGATTGGAACGTGACTGTGTTCAGTATTCAGTATTCAGTATTCCTTCAACAACTCAAATATTTTTTGTCCAGTTTTATTTTAGCAAAACACTTTGTTTCCATTTGACATGGCGTCCGGAGGAAGCGTTCCCCCCGAGATGACTTTCGAAAGTGGGGTAAGATGAGACACATCATCATAAGATTTCAATTATTTAATGTACTTTTACTGAATTGTTTTTTTTTGTTAAATAGATTGAGGTGGAGGAGTGGACCTTCATCTGGAAAATCAAAAGGATTACAGATGCCATACAGGATAGGAAACTGATTTATCTGCCGACAACGGACTTCTCCGCCGGCCCATCCCAATATACAGTCCAGCTGGCTCCCCCAATTCGCCAACCCAAAAGAGGGATTGCATTTTTCCTCATGTTGAAGGAAGCGCCGGCTCGGATTCCCGGACAGTTAAAGGTGAAATGTATCTTCACCCTTAAGGACGGCGACGGCAAACTCTGTTTTCGGACAGAAACTAAGTCTACCAGCTTGAAATGGCTTTCGAAGACCAAGGGATATGCAGTTCCAGCAAAGGAACATCTGCGTCCGGGCATGGGCAAGGACATCTTTCTGCATGAAGAGGAGAGCTTGCTCGTCCATATCACTTTTAAAGTTTACTCTCCCCGGACGCCAAGCCAAGCCGTGGACAGAGCGCTGAGAAGGTTTCATGTTAAGTCCACAGCCAAAGCTAGAAAGGACCTCGCCGACTTAGCGAAAACCCCTGGCGCTTCTCAAAATATCAGGATCGTGTCAAAAGATGGGAAGGAGTTTACAGTACCAAGAGAGGTTCTAGCCGGTATGTGGTATTTTTTTTTGCATTTAACTTTAAATGATAATCAGACTCTTCTCATTTAGTATTTAAATTACAATTCTGTTATTATTTTTTTAGCCCGGAGCCAAATATTCAAAGCCATGTTGGAAACGGACATGGTGGAAGGGAACACTGGAGTGATTCACATTCAAGACATGGGTTCCAAGTCGCTCAAAGTCCTGCTCAACTACCTGCACACCGGAGAGCTTCACCCGGATTGGAAGGAGAGTAGGGTGCTTGTGGAGTTGGCCAACTCCGCTGCAAAATATCAGCTTCCCGACCTTCTACACTTTTTGGATGGGGTGTTGGGGAAAATGTGTGATCTGGATAATGTTGGGGCTCTGTCCGGATTGGCGCATGGGCTCTCCATGGGAACGGCGGAGAAGGATCTCCTCAGCTTCATCAGGAGGAATGGAACCGCCTCGATGGAAAGTGTTATTCGGATGTTGAAAGGCGTGACCAGATTTGAAGAAGCTTAAAAATAATTAATAATTAATACATATATAAGCATCCTGTTTACAAATTTAAGTAAACTGTTTTATTGTTGCAATTACATTTTTGTAGATTTGTTTTTGATATGCTAATCTGCATAAAATGAAAGCACTGTACTGTCTTGTTTTTCTGTAAATTATTTGAAGGTCGTGGGCTTGATCTCGTAAATTACTAATTCATATTATTATTATTATCATGCCAATCAATCATTTTAATTATTCAACATGTCCATTAATCACTTTTACAATATCGCCCATCATTACATACATCGAGCATAATTGTTGCGTTAAATTTAATTTCATTCAATTTTATGAGCAAACAAGCCACTCCACAATATCGCATTTCTTTTCCGCCCCTCCCCAACTGGCATAGGACCCTGCTGACGGCTGATGCTTCCCCGGCGTCCAGAGCCACTGCCCCCCATTATCCAACTGGCAACTGATGGCATACATGGCCTCCCTCTCATTCGTCCTGCCCCCTCGAATCGCATTCCCCGGGCGGCTGGAACTCCGAACCCACTGCAAATTATTGTCATGAGGATTTGTCAGTACCTCGATGTAGTTCCCGGTCTTCTTATGCTCTCCCCCGTTGTATGCCACGTAGCACTCCCTCCGACCCGGGTGATACTTGCCTGGAACAATGTCTCCTTGATGATAAGCCCTGCAGCTGTAGAGACCACTGCCATCACTGTCCGTCCCGAAACGGATGGGATTTTTGAGCTCCCGGTTGTGGTTCACCCAGCGGTATCCCAAGCAGTTTCCATTGCAGCCGTACATTTCATTCAGAACCTCGATGTCCAGGACGCTCAGGGGTCCTCCGGAGCCGCACTTGGTGACGCCGGGCACCTTCGGCCTAATGCAGCCGTTGTAGCATTCTCCCTCGTAGTGTTCGATACTGACGTAGTCATACAGCTTGTGGAGGCCTCCGGTCATGTCATCCCCGTCTTTACCGTGGGGCTGGCATTTGCTCGTGTCCCAGTCAATCCATTCATCCCGATCCCGTCGGGTTTGCTCGTGGCCCATGCAAAGAGTGTGGCCCAGCTCGTGGGTCATTACGCCCGCGGACACGCATGAACCCCCGAATTTAGCCCATTGGCCGCCACTGTTCATGCACATGTGGGCGACCCCACACGTGGTATCATCCAGCTCGATGCTGACCCACGACCGGTGATTGTTCTGCTTGGGGATGAAGCGGATGCAGGTGTTGTCATGATACTGCTTAATAGCCAGGGCAACCTGTTCCCGCTGGTGGGAGTTGAAGTTGGGATCCAAGATGTAGGGAACCTGCGCATTTGTCCAGAGACTCCGTCCAAATCCGGGCCGAGCTTGGATCCGCTGAGAAAAATATTTAGAGCAAAATTAAAATTAAGTCATCGCACAAATTTACATAGCCAATTATTATAGGCAATTAATTTAATTTACTAAATCTCAATTATAGATTTTTGCTCACCTCCTCAAATTTGGGCAGGGACAAGGCGGAGGTATTGCTGACTGGAATGGATTGTCCATCAACTTGAGCAAATTCCTCGTCCGTCAAGTAGTTGGGCTTGTCCGCTGCAGAGCCTATTCCCCAAAATAGCGCTATTACGAGAAAAACTTTCATGTTGAACGCTATTTTTAACTGAAATTTAAATTAAGATTAAGACTTTTTATAATTGTAATTGGTTCTCCTCCCCATCAACTAGAATTTTCATACTCACCGTCCAAAGGTTTTATATCAGGATTGGGTGGGCAGCTAAACACCTGTCAGCTCATCTAACTAACTAGTAATATGATTTACACATGAATAGTAAATAGTACATATCAGCCAGAATACCGAGCACGAGCGACCCTGGTCGAGGTTCTGTTCGTCCGGGGTCTCGGTCGAGTGGAACATTTAAATAAATCAATCATTATTTCACCATAACAACTTCTGCAAAGTGTTTTGTGCGGATGGACTTTTAAAATGAAATAATTTGCGAATTTGTCAAATGATGGATGGGGTAATTAAAAATAGTTTAGTTTGTTTTTCTGCAAACAGCCCAAATGATGTTTTTTTCAGTGATTATTATCCGCTTGAAAAACAAAATCGCTAGAATTGGTTTTATAGAAACGGTCAATATTGTTTATCATGTTTTTTGTCAGTTAACTGGAAACGAAATTATTTATGCTTTTAATAGTAATAGTGATGAAGAATCATTTGAATAATTTTTCCTGATGGATGGAAGGAATGTTGTTGCTATTTTGTAAGTCGCATGAGCATTTTCCGGTCCGTGAATAATAAAAACTGCTATGGGATAAAAAAAAAGTAGAATGAATGATTCAACATGAAATGAATTTTAGCTTCAACAACGATTATTATAGAGCATAACAAGGATTATTTATATCAAGCTAGCAAGGCTAACCCGCCTCAGCCCCCACGCCATTACCATTCATCATCACCAGAAGTTAGTTAATTATGACATGACTATAGTGTATACTATATACCAACATAATGTAATTACTTATATGCCCACAACATTAAAAGTAGCTGGGATTCGGTTCCCTTCCAGGTAAAGCATTTAATTAATCATATTTTCAGCCATATAAATCAGCTCTACCAACATCCGCAATCGCTTTAAACCATTCTTGAATTGTCAATAGCGGTTCTAAAATTTTATTTTATTTAAATGACGACAACCAATGCCAGTATACCTATTAGCGATTTAGCGTTTGAGCCTAAGTAAAGGGAATATTGAGACTTTTCTAATGAAATGAGATGTAGGATGTTGGAACATGTTTTCCTATGGAGATTGCAATGGATCAAATATGGTAGTTTCATTTCCAGTTGAATAAATTAAAAGCATGCAGCAGAGAAAACAATCGATAAGGCGACAATCTTATTGATAATAAGAAAGAAGTGGCTCGCTGGCTCTAAATTATGCAACAGGTTGCCCGATATGATTGTCAATTGTGAGAATTAAAAAAGAAATTATTTAAGATTGGAAATCAAGAGCTCGCAATTCGGTGGATAGTCAGTGTCGCGTAAAGGTTTTGACAAAAATGAAAATAAAAACATTATGTTACATTATTTACTTGGCCACGAGTTTGGAGTTGTTTTGCTGGCAAGGTTTATAAATATTCTGAAAACTAATCCAATTCGAGCCATTTCAACATAAGATAGGAAGCCGAAGCATAAGGCCGCTTCCCGGAAATGAAGCAAAGTAAAAGTAATGTAATCTATAATGTCAAATGTAGCAAAGCACACAAGCCGCTAGCCAATTTCAAATTCTACCAAATCTTAATAATTAAAAAACAATTATTAACGCTTCGCTTTTTCCAAGTTGGTCGATGTTCCAACGCGGACACTAGCACTTTTGGTCGGAACTTACTTCAATTTGGAGGAGATTGGACTCCACTTCACCCGCAAAAAAAATGTTGTCCTCCCGCATGGTCAAAATATTCTGCTCCCATTTCTCATCCGCCTACAAAATCGGCTTCTTCCCCTTAAGATGGGACAAGAAGCTCAATCATTTTGCCAAGGTTGAGGTAACCAGCTACCAATTCCAGCTATGGCTGTGTCACAACTTCATCCTTGCAGCTAAAGTCCTATTTCTGGGCATCCAAATCAAGGCGCTTTGGTATGATCCCAATTTTTTCAAACTCATCTTTCAGAATCTGTTTATAAACTCGTTCTGGATCTACTCTTGTGCTCTGATGCACAACTTTATTTACTGGAGGACTCGGGATGACCTTCCGGGACATTATCGTCGCTGCATGGGCTTCAGTCGGCAAGCTTTGGGTGGGTAAAATAAAAGATGAATTGGGCAATTTTTTATTTTGAATTTAAGTAGTTTTATAAATTTAAATTCACTAAAATGCCGCAGACGACTACGCCCCCCAACTGAAGCGGGAGTATCCCCTGGATGACGACAAACTATCTAAGCTGATGCATGATGGGATCGTCCTCACAATAATTTTCTCCTTCTCCATCTTCATCCTCAGCTTGGTGGCGCCCACTTCCCATGCATTCTTTTCAAGTTGGCTGGCATTACCACAGATCTCCAACGGGAGCCTGAATCTTCTCATTCGGATTCCCTTTTCATTGCTGGAAGCCTATGTGATGGGATTTGCTTGGGTGAGCAACAACAGCGTTTGCCACTTCCTCCCAAACTTTTCCCTCTTCTTCGCCTTCTGGACCAAGGAGCTTGACCCTGAAGGACAGCAGCTTACCCAAAAGGATTCCAAACTGAGGGCGCTGGAGGAGTCAAAGAAGGTGTATCGGGAGCTTCAGCTGCTGGTCAGCCAGTTCAATGAATGCTTCTCCTCCCAAGCAGCCGGCCTCTTTGTCCTGTCGTTTTGCAATCAGGTTTGCATCAACTACGGGACCATCCGGCTGTACAGTGAGTTGAGCTTCATGGCCTGGATTTCATGCCCCTACCTGAGTTTGACGGGGGCGTATTTCCTCTGCTCCATTCAGGACTTCATGGCAATGCCGTTTGAGAGCTCTGTGAGTGTGCTGGGGAGTTGGAAAGGCTGGAAAGCTTTGAGGTTTGGAGGGAAGGCCAAATATAAAAAGGCGGTGGTTGCTAGCTGTAATGTTCTGAAGTTGAAGTATGGGTCTATCAAGTTTGTCCAGAGGGATCAGGGAATTGAATGGGTTGACTCGTTGATTGACTCAACCGTCACGGTCATTCTGTGGTAGAACAAACACTATTTATTAAGTGCAATCACAAGGGAATATCCCCATGTGTTTGCATGCATTTTGAAATTAGTTAATTTTTGGATTTTGAAACATCAATGTTAATGCCGGGAATGGGAAGGCGGAAACTCCGCTCCACCTTGCCAACCATGTCTTGGTGACCTGGGAGTTGTTCCGATGCTAATGGAGAATGGTTACTGATTGCATGATGTTAAATTTTTTTAACAATGAACAGGCTCAAAGTATTTGATAACAGGGTTTAATATTAAAATGAGTTGTTTATTTCTTAAATATTAGTTTGTAACAAATATTTATAATTATAGATACAAAAATACTTAATAACTACAGTATTATAAAATAATTAAATATATTAATTTTTAAACTTATTATGGAAGCAATCCTAATTTATTTCTTACAACTGTACACAGACAAACTTTAGGTTTAGCTAAATAAAAATACCCAACATTGTTTTATTCTGTTATGATTACTAATCAATCACTAACGAGTGTTAATTTAATAAAAAACTATATAACTCCCGGAAAGGGATTAATTAATTAATTGCCAACAAGTTTATAAGATAGACCATCTAAATTATGGTTGTTTTAGCAACGTGGCGATTTTGAAGTATCACTGCTAGACGGAAGTTACTGTTTGGAAAGTAGGACTGCGACAAAAATGATTTAATCTTGAAAATGTGCGGTAAGATGAGAAGCTAAATGCGCTGCTCGAGCAAATCGTTTGTCGCAAATTGTGTATTGTGATAAGGCTTCACTTGTAAATGTATCCTTTTGTGAGCGGTTAAACTTCTTTTATTGAAAGAATTATTGCAAATCTCGCATTTATATAATTGGTCTCCTGTGTGAGCGCGAATGTGCTTTTCCAAATGCGTTTTCCACATAAAAGTTTTATTACAAATAGCACATTCAAAGTTCATACGATAATCCGATCCATGCCGGTCTTGCTGATGTTTGGAAAGCCTGTTCGCAACAAAAAATTCCGCCGGGCAGAGCTCGCACAAATGAGGTCGCTCCTTGATATGCTTCCCACGAATATGCCTATCGAGCAAAGACTTGGTCGGAAATTTGTCTTGGCAAAATACGCACTCAAATTTATCATGATACTCTGGGTTATGTTTATGGTTCATATGTTTATTTAAATCAGCTTTGGACTTGTAACTGGCATCACATATGTCGCACTTGGCCAGCCTTCCAACCTCAGAATGTCTTTTCATGTGAGAACGATAATTGCTCGAGTAGGCAAACGATTTGTGACAGACTTGGCACTCGAAAGGTCTCTGCTGTCTCTGTCCAGAATGAATACTTTCATGAGTTTTCATATTGGGTTTAGAAGTAAAGGATTTATCACAAAAACTGCACTTGAATATTTTTTCCAGCGTATGGGTCCGCATATGATTCTCGAGTGATTGGTTTGTCAAGAATACTTTATCGCACAACGAGCAAGGCAGCTTTTTGCATGACTCCGGATTGTGAACATATTTTACATGACTTGACAGATATCGTTTTTGTTGGAACTGGGCTCCACATTTCCTACATGAAAATCGTTTTCCTGGAACGTGTACTTCTGAATGCGTCTTCAGGTCACACTTGCGCAAAAACCCCTTGTCACAGATTCCACATTGAAAGGATTTCTTTCCGAAATGTATTATTTCGCAGCGTTTTAAAGCCTGCCTATTGAAGAAGGTTTTCTTACACACGGTGCACTTAAACTTTCCATCAGCTCTGTGAGTTTTTTCATGAGCCTCAAGCTTGGCATTGGTGGAAAACTTTGTTTTGCACACGGTGCAGGGAAAATTCTGTTCATTTATGGAATCCATTTTTATTCATCCGCAAGTAAATGATTATTATGAAAATTTAAATACACAAATCTAACCACATTTTAAATCCGCAACAAATTTCAGTCAAAATTGTAGGATTGGGTTTATTTTATTAATTTGGAATTAACTAGTCCAATAAAAAAATTCAGTTTTCAAGTAAAAATGCAATATCCCAGGGAGAAAATGGTGTTGCTGTCGGTCCTCAATTACCTATTGAGAGAGAAAAACGTGACAGTTATAACTTTCACATTAATGTCAATGCCCAAAATGCTAAAAAAAAATTAGGCTTGGCTTGTCTGGGTGAGATATTAATATATTTACACATGGCTTGGCTTGTTAAACCCAAAAGAGCCAAGAAAGGCTTTTTCCCTTTGTTAAACAGCTACAGCTACAAACAGATGAACAATGTAAAAGGGTTATTTAACAAAGCCAAACTGGGGCAGCATTCTTCCCTAAAATAACTTCATACCGACGCCGATACGGTGCGTACAATATAATGCTGTTGCATTGTTAGCTGCAATATCGAGATTTACCAAGCCATATTTTCAACACATTCAATAACTCTTCGAGTAATGCTTCCTCAACCTCAAAACCTTCTTACTGTATGTAAATCTACCAACAAAAATGTACAATTCAATCGTACGACGTGGTGACCCAACCAAGGTTATGCTATGATAGACAACTTCAATAAAAAATCCCCACATTATTTCGTGCATATGTATATCTGAGGTGTACACTACTAGTTGAGGTAAAAATAGCTCAATTTTAAGCCACCGCTTGTAATTGCCAGACTAACACTTTAAAATTTGGATGTGACTTTGACTGGGATGCTTACATAGCAAACCTTCAACGTATATGAACTGGACTGGAAAGGAATTGGTCTGCTATGCTGCTGGCGTCGTTGGTCATTGAGTCAAAATAAAATAAGCAGATAGATGTGAAAAGACTTTTGGTTTGGCAAAGGATACTCTCAAGTTTGGTCTGATACATAAGAAAGTTTTTTTTAAGTGAGAACGGCCAAGTAAATTAAACGAGATAATAAAAGTGACGAATTTTAGCTCGGGAGAGTAACAAAAGTTCTGGAAATAATTTTTAAGCTATATTTTAGTTGCAAAACTTGTAAAGAACCGAAGAAAAGATAGTAGAGCGGTAATCTTGGAACAAGGCATTGGAAAAGGAAAATTGGGTTCCATTTTTAAAGCTAATAAAAGACAATGGAGACCACGACCAGCAATAGTATGGAATTGGATGCAATCTCCATTTTTCCGGAGGAGGTAGTTGTTTAAAAAAAAACTAAATTGATAAATCATTTTTTTTAATTTAGAGTTTTTTTTTGAAAGTGCCCATTTTTAATTTGTTTTTCTGTTACAGATTTGGCAAAGGATTTTTGACATGGTGGCTGACTATAAGGACCTCCAGCATCTCACCAAGACATGCCTCCTGTTCAACAAAATCCTCCATCCTTCCAAGCCGGCGTTCCTCTTCCCCCAGGCATTCCCCCATTTGTTGACTCACCTCACGGGTAACGAGATACTCAACTGCCGATCCGTTTCCAGAACTTGGAACTCGGGCGTGGACTCAACCCTCGAAGAAGATCCATCCCGTCGACCTCACTCTCTTGATGATGAGGATGATAAAAAATGGGATCCCCGCAAAGTCCCGTTTGCGAATATAATGGCGGAGAAGGGACTGGGTTTTGCGTACAAATTTGGCCAGAACAATATTCCCAAGTATCCAAAGTGGGTTACGGAGACTTGGTTGTTTTACGAAGGGCTTGGTTTTCAAAATGACTCCAGAAATCCATTCATAGGGCGGTCCCTCCAGATTGAATTACTATTCTGTGGCCGCCGGGCTTGGCAAATAGCAGAGGAGGAACAGTATTTATCCCGCCTCCGAGCCTTTCTCGAACAATATGGGAAGCACATTTGGTACTTGACCCTCACCTCCCACCTATGGATTCCGGGGGAATGGATGGAGCGAAATGTGATCCCTTTTCTACACTCTGAGATATTCCAACTTGTTCCACAACTACGACAGCTTCGACTTCTTGGCAGTTGTGGAGAGAACCCCATTCAGGAACTGTTGCCCTTTCCGTCAGCCCCCAACTTGGAATCCCTGGAAATTGAGGAAATTGCTTCTCCAACTCCCCATCCATATTACTCCGCCCTGCTCTCAAATTACCATCTTCAGTTGAAGAAGCTACACATCCAATCCTGGATGGAATTCCAGCATCTGGAGTGGCCTAACCTTCAGGAGCTTCACCTAATGGATCTGAATAGAATGGGGAATGACTTTTGGAGCCTTCTTGGGCTAATCTCCAAAGCGCCCAGGCTTAGCAAACTGGGAATTAGTGGCCATCGATGGACGGCTTCCCAAGAGCCTGGAACTTCCTTTCTTGGATTGTTGGACGTCATTGCTCCACTGGCCAGGTCCTTACCGAGCTTGACCGTGCTCAGAATTCAAGGTGACTTCCTTCCTCATTCAGATCCTTTTTCCGAAGAAACAAGTACTCTTCCCATCTCCACCAACAGTGTTTTCCCTTTATCTGTAAAAACGCTGGAGCTGGAGTACATCTCCGGCAAAAGTTACGATTTTCTTCGCAGGTTTCCACTCCTCAAGAATCTGAATATTTTTTGTAAGGGAGGAAGGCACGTCGGATTGGCTGCGTTTCTTCAAGTAGGCTTACAAAACACGGGCGACATTCTTCTGGGGGATGTCTCCAGTGGCTATGACGCGTTTGTGGAGAGCGTCCACAGGTCTGTAAATATTTGGAAGGTGTTGCCTCAACTGGAAGTACTCACTTTACAAAGGAATGTCTACTCAAGGGAGGTCGTGGTAAATCACAGTAAAAGAGGTGCTGAAATGTAAAGCGGAGATGTGCATGGAAAATACTTAATTAAATTACACCTTAAATAAAATATTTTTGTAAATTTAAGTTGGAATACATTTTCAGTTTCTGTAAAATATCTTTATTTATTTTTATTAAATTAATTTTTACAGCACAATATTTATCCTCCCAGTTCTGCTCGACTCATTAACATATTTATAAAATAGTTTTTGGGTAAACTTACTCAAACTGGAACTAGAACTAGGATCACTTGTCATATAGTTATCATTATCGTCGTTCTCGCATGATTTCAAGCCAAGTTGCATTTCCTCACTTTTGATTTCCAGCCAACTCGTATTTTCTCACTTTTGATTTTAGGCCAACTCGCTGTTTCTCCCTTTTGATGTTGATATCAAAATTGATATCTTGACTATCAATGATGACCATTTACCTTTAAGGAAATGACTATGCATGTAGATATAAAGGAAAGGGAAGTGAATGGGTTATTTTAATTGTCATACTACAAAGGTCGCATTAAACCTAGAAAATGCAAGTTGGGTTGAAATCAAAAATGAGAAAATACGAGTTGGCCGGAAATCAAAAGTGAGGAAATGCGAGTTGGCTGGAAATCAAAAGTGAGGAAATGCGAGTTGGCTGGAAATCATGCGAGAACGACGTTATGTTAACTGCTACACCAACATAATCACATCCCATGTAAGGCCCCCAGCTTCAAATTGCATTTCCCATCATCAGCGTTAATTGTTTGAGATTCCCCAAATCTTATTGCTAGGAAAGTGAAAACCGGAATGACCACTTTTGAATATTATTGATCCCGTAGGATTCTTTTTTACCTCGTGTCTGCATCCCGCATGATGGGCTGCTCACATGCACGTCTGTTTGCACACGTGTGGATGTCCGTGGTCCGTCCCATTAAAAATTAGCTAAGGAAGGGTCATTATGAAGACATGACGATGACGATTAAATCATGTTCAGCATCTCGAATTCGAATGTGCTCTTTGATTATGAATGAATGATGTTTCTAATGATTAATG
>JAQIWX010000748.1:0-13849 GCA_034696785.1 Lepidocyrtus cyaneus | reverse complement strand
TTTTATCTGTGGCTAACTATTAAAACAATTTATATAAATTGAACATTGATCGCTTACTTTTCAACTTTACTTCCTACATTTTACATATTGCAAAGTCAAATGTTACCCTCCTCCCATTACAGGTTAGAGGGACGTTACGAAAAACACGTGGAAAACCTCCTGTAGTACCACACCACATCTACATCCGTCCTACTCTAATACAATTTTATGCACGCATGAATTAAATCTGTCTGCTCAAGACCATTTCTCAAACAAAGACTGGTTATCGCTATTTATTTATCTTAATAAAACATAATTGGCTTAAATACTCAGAACGTGTTATGTGGAATACATTGAAAAGTTCGTTCTAAATTAATTTAAATCCTGCATTAATTTTAATTTATATACAGGGTACGTACAGACAAACAAACAACAATTAATAATAATAATGGAGAAAAACGTATTTAAGGCATCATATCATCAATTTGGCAGTTTTGAACAAATAAAAACTTAAATTATAATAATAGCCATAATAATTTGTTTAACATGACAAAACATAATACATACTCGACAATCGGTATTTTTAATTTTACATTTTGCAATATAATAAAAGTCAATCATTCACTATTTAAAGGAAGCACGCATGGATAAATAATAAAACTTCGGTAAGGATAAAAAGTAGCAAACGAGCATAACATAACGGAAGAGTATAGTAACGACTTTTCAAGCAGGTCTAGGTCTATGTAATTTAAATCTTATAACAGATCGTATACTTATCTGTACAAACATTTTACAATGAAAATTTTAGTCATAGTCTTATTTAGTTTTAAATTCTAAAGTTTACTCACATATTACATTATTTACTTAATTGGTATTATGCTACATTTTGATCTATACATTTTTATGCTTACGTCACACATTTTTTATACACATTTGACAACACGAGCAAGAAACTAATACGAGAAAAACCGTGAAAAAATGTAAAAAATTTGCAAAGATTTATTTAGTTATTCTTTAATTATGGAAATTTTTTTATTTTATGATTATTTTACATTGTTTATTTAAGTTCTTTTTCTTCTACATGAAATACATTGTTTTTTACATTAAAATGCTAAAGAGGGATGTTTGGAGTAAAAATTAAGTAGTTTAGTTTGAAGTTTGTTAAAGTTGATGACATGATAGTTTTTGTATATTTTTTAGCAAGATTTTTGTATGTACTTGTTGTTTGAAACATTTCAGATTTATTTCTTTGATTTGTTTTTTCAATATCCTGAAGCCTCTTTGTACTCTGACCCTTCGAGCGTGAAAAAGTCCTCCAGCTTCCATTGGAGTGTTTCGAAGGTTGGTCTCTTCATCGGGTCTGAATGCCAGCACTCCAGCATGATTTCATAAAGTCGGTCGGGGCAATTTGGTGGACATGGCATTCTGTAACCGTGCTCCACTTGGTGGAGTACTTCCGCATTTGTCATCCCTGGATAGGGGATCCTTCCATAGGTTACTAATTCAGTCAGTAAAATCCCGAATGACCAAACGTCTGACTTAATTGAGAATTTTGAGTAGTTGGCTGCCTCGGGCGCAGTCCACTTTATAGGAAATCGTGTACCTGTCACATAAAAAGAAACAAAATCAGTCAGTAATAATGATGTGATGGGTTTGATTGTATTCATTAAAATGATATCTCTAGCGGTACCACAGCTATTTCATGCTGGGGTCGATTTAGTGGCAAATTGCATTTTCATTGTGAAAACAATTTGCTCAACTGAACACTTTTTTTATTTTCCGTTCCGTTACAGTTTCAGATGCACATGATTATAGGGTTCCCCTCATTTGCTGCGGGGTACAATGATGCGATATTTTAAGTTGCCTTTGGCGTGATCAAAAATGAGCAATTCATAAGCATTTTCACTTGAATTACGTTGCGTCTCTTCGTTCTTTTGATTTATGATTAAAATCATACTGATTACTCATGCTAACAGTCCTGCATTTCTTTTTTTTTTTAGCAAATTGGTGTAAACAGTTAATTTTTTAGTTACGATGTAACGTGTCGACCCCAAGCATGGAAATAACGACTTTGATACAGTTACTGCCTGATTGAGCTAACTCAATTTCTCAATACAAAAACAAAAACTAATTGTAAGTATAGTCAAGTTCAATCTTCCTCAGCTTCATTTATAAGTGTACGATCGCACATTGGGACAGAGAATATTTTCTTCTTCATTCGAACACGTCAATTTTGGCTAATAAATGTATACATAATTGGATGATTAATGGGAGGAAAAGACTTGAAATCTTCGTACGACTCGTGTGACTAATCAATTTGCATCACTTTTTTAAAGAGTCAGTGACCAAAACCAAAATAAACAAATACATACATATAACGAGTTTTTCTTTATTTCTGTGTAAAACACTTACCCAGTCTTGCTTCGTATTCGTCCTCCTTGATTAGACGTGCGAGACCAAAGTCAGCGATTTTTACGGTGTTTGACTCTCCAACCAAGACATTCCTTGCGGCTAAATCTCTGTGGATATAGTTTTGTGACTCCAAGTATGCCATCCCACCGGCGATTTGAGCTGCCATATCGATCAATTGAGGGAGCTGAAATAAGAAACAAATAGGGGTGGACAATTAAACATAGTGATTAAATATTGCAGTTCATAGGCCAATCAGTAGAGATCCTTGCCTAAACTGTACACATTACATAAATCTAACAATGAGTGAGTTGTAACTGTATAATTAAAGGAATTAACTATAATCTGGTATGATTTCCTATGAATCATCAATCGTTTCACATGGCCCTTAAATATGACGAATGTTAGCCCTTATCATCGCAGCTAGATTTTATAGTAAAAACATTTGTTAATATGATCCCCTAAACATAGCATGGGATTCTAAGGCAGTTCATCTTGATATTGCCGTGTTTATAGTTTTTTTATGAATGATCCGTAGTTTTTTATCTGTAGTTGACTAGACTAATCGTTGGCAGATCTCAAGATTACAAAGCTACTATGTATACCTATCAGAAAACATTCAAGAATTATAATTTGGGTGACCTTCCCTTCACTGCAAATTGTAAGATCAATAACTTCGTTTTTGTTTTGTTGCAAATTGGTGCCTCGACACTCGAGCGCGAGTAATCATTCATAAAATAATTTTAGATGTGCTTAGGGTTCGGTCGGACTCATCCCTCGCAGGTCGCAGGCTGACACTTTTAATCTTAATTCTCATCTTCATTCATGTCGTAATGCCTTATGTCCTACGTCAATCCATCATCATCATCATCACCATCGTCAGTATCAATTTCCCTTGGCTCATCCTCCTCTCAATTTCTCATTACTTAGGATTAGAATAGAATTGAATGGAAAAATAGTAATTACTACTTCGTTGACCATTTAATCTGATCACAATCACGTATCATGAATGATCATAAAAAACAATAAATTATGCCTCTAGAGAGATGGCTAATTTTAGCAAATTTTTTATCCCATCAGCCATTAAAGGTGAGTTGAGCTTTGTGACATGTATTGTAGTAAGAAAAAGAAATAAAAATTGTATGCTATTGACACTTTGGCGAATAGAAAGAAACAACTATACATATTGGAAAACACATGCCATAAAATAGTGTATTTGAATGAATATATATGCATATTAAACAGTATCTCTAAAGCTCATAAATCATCCTAAAAACTAATGATGTTTTTTATAATGCAGCTAATTATTCCTCCAAAGATACTGTACACATTAGAATGCATACCAAAATCCAGATTGCACTTATGGAAGGCAGACTTTGCTGAAAGCTATACATCACCATTATCAATATTTTTGTTTCAGCTCACACGTAAACCAAAATGCAAACTAAACGTGTGAAATGCCGGAATGCAATCATTTTTAAAGCAGTCTTTTTTATTTTTAGATGATGACAGCATTTCCAAAATATGGAATATGCAATACATTTGCGTAATTTTTTTTTTGTAAATGGTAAATAAGGAATGTACTTTTTTTGTATCACATGGGAGAATCAATTTCTACCACGTATTTTCCAGCAAATTTCTTCTTTTCTGGGATATATCATAACTCATATCATTATCGACATTATACATCACAGCCTTATAAAACATTAGTACAGCCTAGATAGTCTGCTTCAAATAACGAGCTCCTTCTTCTATAAACTTCCAGATAATTTCAACAAATCATGTATGAATTTTGATTTGATTATGTGAGCACAATATGGTGGTAATGCCATGTCATTGCTACTACTTTTGCCGCTCACTCATCAATTAATTATATTTTCAAGTAAATTCCTACCTCAAACGCTATCCTTTTTCCTCAACAGTTCTAATTCTCAGACTTACAAACTATGGGACTGTCTTTCGGTGCTTCGTATAATTATGATGATGTAAGCAAAATGATATATGACAAGTGATGACAAGACAAAATAATGACATCATACTACTTTTTCTCATTATTCCCATTATCTTACCTTCAGCATTCTTCCTTTCCCACTGAGATACTCCAACAAGGAGCCATTCTTCATGAGCTCCGTAATAATAAAGATAGGTTCCTCCAGCGTGCACACAGCATACAACTGGATAAGCTTCGGATGTCGGAGCTTCTTCATGATTTGTGCTTCAGCCAAGAAATCCTTCGGGTCCATTGTGCCTAAACAGAAAAAAAAATATAAAAAATACAAAAGTCAAAAAATTGCTCAGGCCAACATCACATCAACATCCCACACCCACTGCTACGTTTATAGTCATCATCTCAAAATGGAATCTGTTGTTCCCATCGTAGAAACACCAAAACCGGCATTGTTTCGTTTGCCTGCTTTTCCTGTAAACTCGCTAAAAAGTCATTCCCCCTCAAAAGACACTCTTCTTATTCTGGAACGGAAGTGGAGCGAACGGTCCCCTTTCATTTATTCCCCGTGACTTTTCCAGCCCTATCTTTCGACATATCAAATCCATTCAGGATGTTTTATTCATTCACAAGAAACTTTCTGCAGTCTTTCACCTCGTGAAAAACTTCTTTATTCATTGGACTCAACTCCGCGTTCCATCTATCTTCGCTTAGCACTTTACAGACTTGACTTCTCGAGGTCTATTGTCCCAAGCCCCCAACCGGAAAGATTTTGAACACATACACACAAGTGCAAAATGTAATCTCCTTTTTTACTGCTTCCACATGCTACCCTCCCAATGCGATGTGCTTGGCCTACTTCCGCTTGTCTTGTGTTTAGTTTAGGGGATACACAAAACAAACAAGGAGATCAAAAGAACTTTTTTTTGGCTTTACCCATTCATGATATCACCCACAACACAACTTCCATTCTTTTGAGCAGGAGGAGAAAGAAAAGGAAGTGAGATTTCAAGTTTTTCCTGGTTTGCTTGCCTGTTTGTGTCGCATCCCATTTTTATGGCGGACCGTTATCATCAGGTATTTATGACATTTTCTGAGACTATGACTATGTGACTATCGTGATTCCGGGATATAATGATTATTATATTTTTTTCTCTTAAAGTTGGAACATACCCGGCTTCAGCGTTTTGATAGCTACTGGAGTAGTATTATTCCAAAGACCTTCCCATACTTCTCCGAACTGGCCGTGGCCCAACTTTCTAAGGAATTTGAGGGAGGATCTATCGATTTCCCATTGATCCCTCGTGTTGTGCGACAATCCTCCGGTCACTGGCTTCTCCACTTGAATACATGGCTTCCTCAGATTCACACAAAGGCCGTCCGCATCCTTTGAGTAGTGCTCCACCAACTCTTGCAACGTGCGGAAGGTTGTCCTCCTGGCGATGAAGAACCCTCCTGGAATGATTTAAATTAAAAAGAAATGGGAAATGAGATAAATATTTGAAACAAAAGTACATTCTTTGATACATAAAAATAAATACAATAACCTAAACTGTTAATTTTAGACTTTGTCCTATCAAAACAGCTTTTAATTTTGATGAAATTCTAAAACTAGGTTTATAGCATGAGAAAGGGTCATAGAACCAAACAAAAACGTGACTAATTTATTCTCGAAATAGAATTTTGACTTTTAGGATGTTTGTCTTTTTGAAAAATTGATGACACAAATTCCATCAAAGGAGAAAGCATGTCCTTCTGATTACAAACTCTTCACAAGATGAAGACCGGTAAACTGGACTTCATATCATATTTACATATTTTCATTTACATACTTCAACTCAACCAAACCTCATGTCATCATGTCGTCCACAATAAAAAAAATCCAAAACAAGTAAAAAGTGAATTTGGCATGAAAGCTCAAACACGTTACGACAACTCTTCACGAAGCAACATAACAGCAGTAGCAATAAAATCAAAACGCGACTTCTTTTTTTCTTCATTTTTTATGTATTGCATTTTATTAAAGGTCGTATCAGGTTTTTTCCTGTCGCAAGCAATGCCATGTCGTTTTCCCTACAAAGCTATCACATATTTTTTATCGCTCTTGGGCTTCCTAGACGGGTTGTTGTGTTGGATAAAACCAGTAAAAGATTTGCATTTTATTTTCACCTTTCTTTTCTACTGCTGCATATCCGTGAGGGATGATAAGCCTGATCTTGAAGCTCAACTACCTACTAAAAATCAAGCTTTTAGCTTAACCAACTTAAACTAAACCACCCCACTCAAAGAATAAAAACTGTTTTTACTTTTTACTCTTGTCACAATTTTTTGACGAGGTTGTTGATGGGGAAAATGAAAAGGGATATGACTGTTAGTTAACTAGTAATCATAACCTGACAAGACATGCCAATCCCAATTTAGTCGGAACGTACTACCTTCTCTATTCAAATTGTCAGTCAGTTCTTTTCTAACAATCCCCTTTCCGTTTCTTTGCCTCAATTCACGCGATTATTTGAATTTTGCTGCGAGTTTTTTTTGAAAACAGGATGTTGATGTTGCTTTCGGAAAACTCGTGTTTGAGGGTGTGCCACTGCTCAAATTTGTGAAGGCGCAATGTGCCATAAAGTTAACTTGATTATATGCCTACCTTTTATCCCTAATTAACTTAGATTAGGCTCATTACAAGGGTAACTCAAAACTCTATTCATTGACTTTTACTTAGAAGTAAAGCTCATGTATTCTTCGGCAATCAACGCAATCATCGTCACGTGCAAAGGGGCTGGGCTGTACTTTGTCAACAGTTTTGTCTTTTTTATCATGTAAAGTAACTAGCATCATTCGTTTTAGATATTCATGTTTTAGCTAAAACTACTGTATTTCCGTAATCTGGCTGGATCATACTTAAAATCATGGAAATATCGGAAGCACAATTCATTCAAACCAAATTCGATTTTAATCTAAAAATGCATTTTTTCTAATATGCGAGCTGAAACGAATTTCCTCTCGCTGATTGGGACTCTTCTTGAAATGACCTTGAATCGGAAAGCTTTGCTGAGCCATTTGCATTTATAGGTACTACCCTACAGCTATCTGATTTCGCTAAATCCAATCCCTGGAAAGCAATCATGATCTCATGCATGGTAGTGGGGAAAATACAATAAAGAACAAATGAAAATAGACAGGGATGTGCATTTAGTGACTCTCTGGCTGGTAATTGAATTTGTACGATCTGATGAGCCAACTCGTCGAAATTACATGTTTGGAACGAGAAGGATGTGGATGTGACGACCTATAAATGTCATTCTAAAAATGAATCCAAATTTTATCCTCTATCCTATAGTTTATTTATGTGCTTCATGTTGACAGAGTTTTACTTTTAGTTAGATCAACTCAACTCTGTTCGTAATTTGCCCTTGGAATACAATCTCGAACTATAATTCAAGTGATTCGCAATAAAGCTCTGAGTAAATTTCATCCAAACTTTAGAATCCAATTAGGCACTACACTAAATCTCTAGATTTACTACCAACTAAATCCAAAACTGAAACATAGCTACCTACACTCGTTTTTCATACCTACCTTTCATGCATATCCACCTTTACACACCTCCTCTAATCTCGATTTATTATTACGTTACGCTTTGATAAATAGGTACACACACACCTAAATTCTCTGTAAATAATGCAGCAGAACAGAAATTTCGCTATTTAATATCGCTTTTGCCCCATATTTCATACAAAGTTGGTACTAGACAAACAAATCTATTTTGATAGAAATGTATATAATCTCTATAAAAATCATAAAACTTTCAATTTCACCTTGAACCTTGAGTAGTTTATATATATGTGCTTCTCTCTCATAAAATTATAAACTCATAAACATCACCTAATTTTTTTTAAACTACAATGAAAACTGTATACAATGTGATTAGTTCTCTGCAACCATAATTATTACTGACTGACTGACATTAATAACATTATTATTTTTAAATTTTTCAATGTATCTGCATTAATTTTTTTTAATAATTAAATTAAATTTCCAATATTTGTTTTAATGCTCACTGAAACTTGAGTGTTTTCTATATTTGCCTATTAATATTATTAGAAACTTCACTGTTAGCTGAGTAATTAAAAAAGAATTAACCTTATTTATCATTATAGCATACTAGGTAATAATAGCTATTATTGATCTTACCATCATCCAACTGTCGTATTCTGTAATGCTTGACTGTATCCCCATCCCTTACGGATAACGAGTAGTCGTTCCGCCTTGACTCTGAATCTCTGATTAAAAATGCTCCGTGCTCGTTCTCTGGAAGTAATAGCTTCTTCTCGGCTTCTATCCTCTTGATCTTGCCGAAGTACCATCTGAAATTTAGAAGAAAAAATTAAAGTTAAGTTAATTCATATTTTAATTTAGGAAATTATTTTAACTGTAATCATAATCTTCCATCTTAATAGGAAAATTTAGAGATTCGTATTCGGAATGCAATAAGGATAAGGGAGAGGTCAGAGGAAGATGCGAATCAGATCTGAATGAATTGATAATTACCTTTAGTTGTAATATATTAGACGTTGTTTTATAATCATACATTCAACATAATTAATTTAATATACTTATCATGATGAAGTCCAAGCAATAAACCTTCCCGGTAAATGTATTACTTCACTTCATGTGAAAAACTACAAGAAAAAACGGCACTGCTCTATTTTTTGTAAGATAGAAAGCTGGATAACGAAACGACTTCATTGTAGATGTTTTTTACAATCGTAGAAATGGGATTATATCTTTGAAGAAATATGAGCAGAGCATTCCATAATAATATTATTATTATTAAGCAGATTTGCACGTGGGCGCCTGGCATGGTACATCAACCCCAAGTCAATCTTATCACCAGTCGAAAATCCATAAAGATAAACAACCATTTTTTTGCATAGTTGAAGTCATAACAAGTAATATAATATTTCTTTTCTTGAAAAGAAGCAAGATTCATAAATGCTCATCATCACCTCCACAGACTAGACTTTTACGATAAAACAATGCCAACAATATGCATTTTTCAGTTTCATTCAAAAGAAATTGAAGAACCGTTCAAATGTTGGTTCGGCTTTATTTGCAAATTGATTTTTTTAACTGTGCAAATATAAACTGTCTAGCTAGGCGCCATCACCATTAGTTGAGTATTGTTTCAGAGGCTGATGACCCGTACAAATCTTTTTAAACAGGTGAAAATACTTTCATTAAAAATATGCCCTTTGTGAAGTAATAAGTTAGCATTTATACTTAAAATGTCGTATAGTCATCGTTTTTAGTGCCAAAATAATGTGTCAATCAAGTTCCAATTCCAAATCCAAGATTTTCCATAATCCATAACTGTCATTTTCATTGAGTATTACCCAAAATCCAAATCCCTATTGATATTGATTTCTTTCCAATCTTATTATTCAAGCAAAAAAGTCAGATTTTCCCTGAAAATTATAGCCACTTCACTTCAATCTGTTATGTTTACAATGACGAACATCGATTACATATGTCTCCGAACGAGCTCCAGATTACATTTACTTTCATGTCTAGAATTACGTCAGTGCGAAAAGTGTAATACTAAAACTGTCCACTTCACGAATTGTAGCATACAGTGTGTAGCAAACAAGCATCTACAATTCATAAATCCCAGTCTGTCATCGTCAATGTTGCATTATCGTACTAACATAACGGGAAGTAGCACATTATTCAATGACAGAATAGATAAATAGCCTAGATTAGATTTTACATGTTTATATGGAATGAATGAGTTTTCAAATGTTTAACCTATGAGATTTGCTTTCGTTGGCAGATATTTTTTGGAAGAGAAGCAATAATACTGTATTGATTTCTGCTAGTTGCGTATCATACCATTATTGACACAGAAAAATAGTCAGTTCTGAATACTGTTTGCGAAGTGACAGTTATGTTGATCGTATCAAAACAGGATTTCTATAAATATGTGCTGATTATGAAAATATCATCGAACAAAAAAGTGATGATTACGACTTATGAAGATCGTCATTTCACTCGTTTAGTATTTTTTTAAAGCTTTTCTGCCTAATCAGCTTTATAGCTTTATTGTTAAAGTAGCTTATGTCAGCGGAGCCTGTACAAATAGTTTCATCTCTTTTAAGTCTCTGATGTGAGCTTGTTGGCTTTTGCAGAGGTAAGTCATTTTTACTTAATCTTTTTTAAAGATGCATTTTTCTCTCTCTCATTTTATGGGACATTTGATACTTTTACCCCTCTTGGGCTGGGGAGGATATCAAATTATTATGATCCTCGGCGGACTTTTAGGCGACAGTTTGGCGGAGTGAAGTAGTTAGCTACAGACCATTAAAAGTTGCAAGATGAAACGTTAGCTCTTCATTCTCTACTACTGTCATTATAAATTTATTTATTCTTCTCATTCATCTTCCTCAAGAAGTCGTTTTTGTGTAGTTCTTCTTTGGATGGCGCATGTGCTAACAATAAGTTTTTAAGTCTAAGTTAAAAAACACCGTTAGTTTTGATATAAATAAATCTGCGTATTTATATTCACATTTAAAACAACATTTTGATAAGCCTCAACTAATGATGATGATGGGAACAAGCAATAAATTTTACTTAGAAATGTTGCAGTAACTTGAGATGATTTGAAGCGTATAATTTTCGCCCTTGAGGAACTTCCCGAAAGTTTGTGAAAGAATGTTTTATGCAGGCCAATGTGACTCGACTGTTTGCATCACTGATTTCAGTGAATTCTTCATATCCAGTTGCATAAATGCCGAAATTCGAAAGGTGCTCATTAAGTTTTTCCAATGAGTCAAGTCTGTCATGACAAGGATTTAAAAACAAAACCAACGCTAGTAATTATAACGTCCTTGCCGTTGCCTGTCTAGTCTTGTTCAATCACATTTGGAATGGAAGCCCAGCCGCAAATAGAAAGATGCCACGAGGAACACATTTTTCCTGTCATGAAGAATAAGATACCTATATATAAGAAGATGCATAATATTGAAAGGAAAAGACGAGGAACAATGCAATGAGTGAACATTTGCCAACAAAACGCTAGGAAGAAAATATTCCTTTCTCATAAAAAAAAAGATGGATGGGATTCGAACGAAGGGTGAAGGACGTACGGGATCAGGATCAGGCCAGGGCTAAGTGGCTGCGCTCGGCATGACAGAAGCAATAACAATACGTGTACAATAACTAAATTGTGTAGAAGAATGCTGAACGAAAGGATGAACATTTTCTTTCAGTTCTTACAAGACCTGAAGAAGAGAATACAGAAAGGGTTTTCAAAAGTACATAATTCAATTCTCTTTTACATCCCTGCTGCCTGGACTGATGGATGGTGAATATTACATCTTGAAAATTCAATTTAAAATACATAAACAAAACATTGTCGTTGCCTTCATGGGCTTAACAACAACGTCAGGCCATTTAGCTCGGCTGGTCCTGGTCCTGGGTCCGAGAAAAATAGGAGACACGACAAGAGTTTTGAAAAAAAAAAACTACCAGTTTGTATGAATAAACGTCAACAAACCGTTCAGAATACAAATGAGAATGAAGTGGAATGAGAGGAGATAATACTGGCGGAATTGGATATTGGAAACAACATAAAAGCTTCTTGAATGGTTATGCTGTTGCATTCGGAGTTGAAGAGAAAACTGAAGGAATTGATGTTTAAAACGATGCTTTTTACAGGCAACATAATATGGTCGTAGTTATGTGTGTACTTCTTGTACCGAGAAGTGTTGTTACCTATGTAAATGTAAATTGTGGATCTCGCTCTGCAGGAATTTATATTGGACATGTATTATGCATGTATGAAATGGGTTTATCCTTACTTACGTAACAAGAAAATGAAATGAAGCGAGAGGAGACTGGGAAATAAGATGGGGAAAAACGGGGAGATAAAAATTGAACATTTTCATTCCTCTAAATACTTGAGGCAATGAGGCAAGTCGTATAGTCAGTCACAGTCATGTAAAGAAAAAGGCAGCATATATGAACTCATACTCATATGCTGAAGCTAGGGAACTGAACTGAACTGAGCTATGAAATCACCCACATTTTAAGAATGGGCCAGTTTTTTTCTTCACAGATATGCTCTCTGGCATGCTGATATTACGGAGACTGGGACGTGTCCGTGTGGGTTTTCAGCCTGAAGGGAGAAAACTGTTCAGTTCTGGTTCTGATCTGACTATGACTATGCTCATGTTCCACTCACTTGGGAAATGAATACAAAAGCAAATAGGACGAAATGAGGAAAGGGAAGGCTTTTACTTGGAATTGGTTGGATTATTACCCCAAAATGTATTGGATTGGAATATGACTTAACAGGTTCTGAGAAGTGGTTGGGAATGTTGCTGGAATAGTTGGAAAGGGAATGGAGGAAGCTATTATTATGCTCAAGATGTTTTATATAAAAATATGAATGTATATTTTGTATTTTAAAGGGATGGATAACTTACGGCTCAGCCTCGATCGACTTAAGTTTGGCAACGTAGTTGGATGGAATGTAGCCTTCTTTCCGGGTACTTTTGGAGCGAGCGAACCACCAGTCCCCTTGAGTATCATTTAGGATTTCCAAATGCTCCCCTTTCCGGAAACTCAAATCCTCGTCCGTTCTTGCATCATAGTCGTACAGGGCTACGAAGACTCTTGCATTTGACGATGCTGTGGCATTATTTGGCACCTGGAGGAAAGGAAAGTAAACAAAGATATTAGTTTGGAGTAAGGGTAAGGGGAAATTTGGAGAGAAAAATATTTCAACCTATTTTCTTCCATTGTAAAACGGACATTAACACGTGAGGCGATTGCGAAACTAGAAACCGAATTCATATTTTTTTTAACATTTTTCCCCTGCGGTGAAAGTCTGACTTTTCTCTTGGAGTTGGATTCAATTTCTATTTTTTAATTAATTTTATTCAAAAGGCTTTAGTTTTACTGTCTTTTTATATCCTGCAAATCGACATAACAAGTAGCTCACCAATTAGTCATGGCTTGATAATGAGCATATAATTTAGTGACAATAATGGCAAGATTCTCTGAAATACTCCAGCCCACTCTAACCAAAAGCCAAAAAGACAGGTCGTCGCATTACATTTGTGGCATTCCACTCATATAATTGCATTACTTCTTCTTTTTTCTTCCTTCCTGTTTTTGGACAAATTCCAAATAATCCATTTACTCATATTGCATTTGCATTATCTCATCTCTATTGTTAAACTCCCTCCCACTATTGTACGCTATACAAACCGCTAGCCAGATGCGGAATTTTTTTGTAATCGTGCCATACTTGAAATGAATAGCATAGTCGGCATGTGCTTCCTAGTCAATAATTTAACCGCATTTCTAGAAGCCCGTTAGAGGAGAAATGAGAAAAGGAGAAAAGTACAGAGAAAAAAGCCGGTTCCGTTTCTACAATACAGTGCAATCTTGCTATAACGTCCATAGTTGTAACGGACTTACAATGTAACGTACGTAAATGCTGTCGCCCGG
>JAQIWX010000747.1:0-13868 GCA_034696785.1 Lepidocyrtus cyaneus | reverse complement strand
ATAGGTATATGTTATACACACTTACCGGTACTTTTGACTTTCTCTGAAGAAGATTCACACTTATGTTTTGAAATCAACGTGGCTACTAATAGAAAAAGACATACATAAAAGTATGTAGTTAGCTTTTATGAATAAACACGTTTCTTTTAAAAGGGTCTACCCGATCGAAATTTATTACTACAACTATTTGCGAACAACCAGAAGGGGTAATAAGAACATGTTCCATGGTAAAGATTTGGTTCTACGTTCCAACTTCCAAGGTACATAACATGAACTCGCTAAATATTTTCTTCAGCTCCAGCCAATACCTTTCACTTCAGAAGAAGACTGGCATGAAAAATACATAAGCATATCGTTATTATTGCCGCTTAAAAGTAAGGTAAAAGTATTTAATTTAGATATGACAGTGCTCATAAATAATGTACTAATATTAAAAAGTCTTAGTTGACACAAAAAAAAATCTCTAATAAAATATGCCCAATTCATTATTAATTCATACATTGATTCAAAATGTTTTTTTTTAAAGCTCATTCCTGCCAAGGCAAGGAAAAGATGTGGCGCAATTCGTTGAGGTAGTAAAATATAATGTTGAGCTCCTCATTACCCATTTATCATCATTGGAATCATATATACCGCTACCACGGCATAGAAATCCGGGATCCTGTTGCGTGTTTCATGCGTGCATGACAAATGAGGGACTCGGAAGGTAAAAAAAGTAAAAAAAAAACATCCATTAATTATTATGGTTATGTAGGCTGGTTATGTACATATCTGCTCTGGAGAGATCGAAAGCAATTTCCTTAAAACCATAAACCGTGTAGAGTTTTTTCATCGACACATTGATTACATTTTTATTCAAATATATTACTTTGAGTCAAGTCACCCCACTGGGGCTGGACAAAGGAAAGGTAACTACCTAGAAAATGCTTTCATCACTGTCGACGAAGTTCATTCAACATCATCGTCAACACCACCGGTTTGGCTGTCCTCTTCTCGGTATAACAGTAGCAAACAAAAGTTTTATTATGTCATGTGATTTCTCTATAAATTTGTGCAGTAGACAGGTGGTTACTAATGTTCGGTCTTGGAAGTTCTCTGGGGTTTACCCGGCCGGTTCGGTTTTATATTGATATATCCGTGGAAAAGGGGAGAAAGTTAGAAAAAAGCTAGGCATGTTTCATTTCCAACAACACTAAAGAAAGTTCAACAACATCTTGAATCCAGAGAAAGTCGACTTTCCGTAATTACGTCATCATGCTTTTTATATCTTTCTACCAGAATCCTGGAGAACAACAACGGTCTCATGGAAAAGTGCCACCCAAATGTCTAGACTCGAAGGAGCCTGGCCTACGATTCATACGATGTCATCACAACAGCATGGAATGGGATTGGCATGAGGAAAACAACTGCGAATGAGCCAAGCTGTTTCAGTAGAAATATTAATTTGTTTATAGCAGAAAGGAAAAGTCAGCCGAGAAACTCTGGAGAAAACATATTTCTATGAATGAATGTACATACAAAGCAACAATGCAAATATAGTTATAAAAAGAAAGGCCATGGAATCATGGAATAATAGACCTAAAAGAATTGTCTGGATCAAATGGTATGTATTGCTATTTGTTATGTAAGCTTAGGTTATGCAATGGCTAAGCCATAAATGGGCAGTAGTGCATAAGTAGGGTCCGGCATAAATTCGTTGAGTGCAGCAAAACTGAAGGAAAAGAAGGGACGAGGACGGTGATGATATGATGGTGATGCTGTAATAACGGGTAGAACGCGGAGCAGAGCAGACAACAAAGCATAGCAGGAGCAAGAGAACGGGTCTGTTTGAAAAAGGGAAGAAAAAAGCCCTACCGCTAAGTCAGCTTCATACAGCCCATCTGCTCAGCCAAGACGAGGTGACCGAGTGGTTAAGGTGTTTGACTGCTAATCAAATGTGCTCTGCACGCGTGGGTTCGAATCCCATCCTCGTCGCAAGTAATTTTTGCATTTTTTTCGCTTTTTTGTTGTTGGTTGAATTGACTGTATTTTTGGTGATTTTTGTTCTTTATTGCACAAAATGGATGAAGTGAAGCAGAGAATGAATGTTTTGATTGTTCTCATATCAAGAAATTATTTTTTAAATCATCATCTGAATTTGATTGTTCGTTGTAATAATTTCATTTTGTAATAGAAATATCATAGCAAATACGGCTGGTGTGCGAGCAATATTATTCTGGGTGGTCTATGCAAAGCAAACTGCTACATTGATGATGATGCTATAATTGCTTGTAAAATAATTATTTGTTCAACATTTACCACCATTAAATCTCACCGTAGGATTTATGTAGTGTATTTATTGAAATTGAGTAATATAGTTTTACAAATACTACAATATCGTTTGGGTGGTTGGTATTTATTACTTGGTATACTGCAGAATCAACTTTTAGTTGAATAACAAAAAAATATTAACTAAACAACTACTTACTTTACTACACTCATTTCTGTAACTCGGCTTTTCATGTCAATTATGTTTGTCAAAATACTACTATATTGGAAATAGTTAATGATTTATACATTGAGAAATTACATTAAACTGTCTTATTTTTTCATACTTTCATCGGTTTGTCTTCGGTTCAGTCAACAGCTTCACACTATGCAACTTGTTTTATCAGAAATAAATGACAACACTTTTAATACAAATTACAATTAATCAACGGGATTGGTATAACATCGCGTATAACGCAATGCGTAAATATTAGTAAAGCAATGTGGGAATACTTCAATTTTTCATTTACTATATTATAGTTTTCACAATTATCGTATAAATTACTTACACATTTTGAGTATTTTGGCAGATATAAGGAGGGGAGGGATTGGAAATTAATTACTTGAAAAGCTATTTACTATTTAATTATTCTAAACTGTTAGGGCTGTGCTACCAAGATCAATAATACCAAAATGTGCTCATCCCCGCCCATCTCCCAACATAGCTTATCTCCATCATTTCACTAGCGTATATCGTGAAAATAAATTCCCTTGAAAATGGAAAATGACTAAAATAGTTGATTCGATACTTACTCGTACTAATTTGAGTAGTTCATAATACCCCTCTCATGGTTTTAAAGCATCTAAATGGTTTACCATAATTAAAATTATTAATATTTATATGACAAATATGTTTGGGCACATGAAAATTCATATTTTTAATATACCCGAAATGCATACCAGCTAAAACACCGTCTTGAGTACAAGTTGACTAAAACGTATAAATTATCTACGTAATTATTGTATCTAAAATATTTAGTTTAAAATTGTCAGTTAAAAAGTCATCACAAATTAAGTCTACTCCAAAACTTCGGTGACGGGCTCAGTGTACTGTCCAGTCATCAAAATCATACCGGTTGGGTTATGCCTTAAAACGTAGATAAATGGTCGTTCGAATTTCAACACTCTCTCTTCGATTTCCACAGGAGGGGTACCCGGCTCCTGCCTGGCTTGGTATAATTTATTCTTATTTTGCTTATTCTTGTCGTGTGTGCTGGTATGTCTTCGGTGTCCGGAGGAGCCATGGGACTTGGACCTCTTGCCTTTGGGTCTCATGAAGGATCTCATGGGCTCCAATCTCGGGTTAGTGTTGCTTCTTGCGCCGTTGGCTGCTTGTCTTCGCTTCATTTTCTCTTCCGCATGGGCCAATCTCAGAGCCAGCCTGATGTCCATTGCTGACTGAGGTGGGTTGTGAGGACCGCGACTGCGACCTTGTTCACCTTGAGTACGACGGTGGGCCTGTTGTTGGGGATTCCTTGACATGGAAATCCAGTCGTTGACGGAGAGGGGCTCGTTATACTGCCCATATTGATCCTTGACGTACGGGCGAAGTATTCGGATGAGATCGAGATTCTTATCGTTTTGTGCGCTGTTTTCCCTCATCGTATCCGACAACTTTTCCCAAGTTGCGAATTCGGTGAAGTGCATCATATTCTCATCCACGAACAGATCGACGAGTCCGTTAATACCCTTGAATTGGGCGTTTTCTTGATGGAACAGATCAGTTAGTCCGAATCGTTTCAGGGTGTAGGTCAAATTGACAGAGGTTGAATGTCTGAATCGGGGGAGGACAACTTTGAAGGAGTCCCGAGGATAAAAGCCACGCATGAGTTGGGTCCATGATTCCAAAGTGAGTTTTGACTTCAATGAGGCTACTCCTCCGATTGAGAACTCTCCTGGTTTTCCAGGCATGATTGCGATAAGACTGAGGTCTCTGGAGGTATATGGGATTTCTACAGCAGTGGCATCCAAATTGTTATCATAGGTTGCTCGGAAGTTGCCTTTCACGGAGAGGGCTGGGACTGGGAACAGACGACGGCCGAGGGCAGCCAAATGGATGAAGTTCATACCGTCAACCTTTGGATCTCGCATGCCGGCAAATTGACCCTAAAAATTTAAATACAAATGATTAGGTCAATTTGTTTAATGGAATTGCATAAATATTTTGGGCCTCTATAAAAACTTGAAATCATACATCGAAAAACGTAGCTGTTATCAATGACATAGGTCCGCTCAATGGAATACTGTAGTTGAGCAATTCGTAAGAGTGCCTTTGGATTTGTGCTCGGATCATTTGATTGATTATGCTTTGAGCTAAGTGACCCGCAAACTTATAATCGGCTTGCTCCACTCGAGCATCATAGAAGTGTTGGACCCTTGTCCGGTAAAAGTCCAGAATGTCTCCCTTACCCTGTTAATAAAATTAGAATTAAAAAGGAATTTTAAAATTAGTGTTAAAAAATAAACAAATAAAGGATTGATTTTTGAAAATTATTATTACATTATGTATTTGAATTATTTTTTACCTTATCAGCGATAAGAAGACGAATCATTGCAGCAGCAGTATTAGGTTGGGACAAGAAAGCTTGAGTAATGTTGTGATACATCATGTGAGGATTGAAAGTGAGCATATCATCCAATCTCAACAAACCATCCAATTGACTGGCAGTATTCCCTCTCGCCCCCAAGAACAGCATCGACAATGAGCTAGTGATTGTGAAAGGACTGACAACCATATTCCCATAGCTGGTAGAGGATTTTGATACCGGGTTGGTCAAACTGCTAAAAAGACGCAATGCAATTCTGTTATTGATATCAACGAAGGATCTCATCTCGGGATCCACGCTTGTCAGTGTCGCCTCTAATCCAGGATTCCCTGGCGGTGCTGGTCCGAAATCCGGTCGTTTTTCAACGACAGGTTGGTCACTGCTCAGGTGGTTGCTGGGTGAGCTTGGAACGTGAGAGTTGGTAAGATGACCGGCAGCAGCAGGGGCATCGTGACCATGTCCTCCACCGCCTCCATGATGGCCATGACCATGTCCAGGAACAACTAATCCATGTTGATGCTGATAGTGTTGGTCATGATGATCTGTCAGATTCTTTCGAACGCTGAGGGGAATGGTTTGAGGTGGGATGGCGAGGAGACGATCAGGAGCAAAGGTTTGCGTTTCCGGTCCGTAGCTTTGACCAGGATGCTTGTAGTTGGGATTGAGAAGTCCTGTTAAAGGATCTGTGTCATCGGCAGCACTAACAGTTATAAAAAGAACAGAATGGTCAGTAGAGAAATAAAAATAAAATTATGTAAGAAAATCACTTGGATTATGATTGAATTGAGTAGTTCTTCTTACCCATGCTGGTATTGTAAGTGAGATGGCCTAGGTCTATGCAAATAATCGGGCAGATTTGGAACTGGCTTCTTGACATTTTTATTGTTGCTGACATAAGGAGATGGTCTTGGCCTTGTGGGTTTCCCTTGCTTTACGAATGGCCTTACTCCACCGTTATTATTTGAAGAATGGTGACTTGGCCTTGGGCGCTTCCTCCTCTTTGGCTTGGATGTTGGGGGCGGGGCATACTCTTCCGAAGACTCGGAGTCGTCCCCGTGTCTGTCTTCCAAAGGCTGAATTACTTCGACTGGGGCAACGTACACCCCGTGATGGAAAGTTTGATATGGATCGAATCCAAAGATTTCATCATCGTAAAACTCATTGGGTCGTTTGCTGCTTGTTGATTCGTTGACGGGCTTCTTTTCCATGAACGTTGCGATAGGTCTCTTTATGGGACGGATGTAAGGTTTGAGATTAGTCTCCGTATCTGTGTCCGAATCACCATCGAAGTCTTCCTGGTCTACGTCGTTGTCTCCTGATTGTTCAGAATCCACTCCGCCGCTTCCAGCTTGTCCACTTCCAGTGGAAGAATCTGCTGCGCTGCTATCATCATTGTCCTCCGACAATTGGGATGGGGTAACTTGATCATCATGAATGTCGACGGGAATGCCAGGGATGCGGTAGTCAATTGGAGGCTGAGGAGGTGACGGTGGGGAAATCGGTATTTGCTGAGCTTGTTGTTGCAATTGCTGATTGAATTTTGGTGGAGGCGGAGGTGGTGGTTCGGGATCAAAGATCTCCTGTTGGACTGGAACTTGTTGAGCCATTGGAGTGAAAGGTGAAGGTCGGCCCATTTGTTCCGCTTGCTTGATCATAACTTCCAATGCAGACATTGGCTTCTCCGTTGAAGTAGTTGTAGTAGTAGTAGTAGTTGTTGTGGTTGTGGAAGTTGTCATTGGTGGCTTGCTGCTGGAAGTGGGTGGGGCACCTTGGAATGGTGGAGGTGGAATATCAGCCATTTCCATCTTATCTGGGGAGTACATCACCGGCTTATCCTTCTTTACGATGGTGGCCAATGTCTGTTGTGTCTTAATATCTAGTCCAGAGTTGAACAGGTTACCGAACGGGAATGACTCCGTTGTTTGTGGAGGCCTTGGTCTCAACGTGGTGGTGGTCTTTTGAGTTTGAGGAACAGGCTTCTTAGTAGTTGTCGTGGTGGTTCTTTGAGTGGTAGTCCGCTGGGTAGTGGTTGTAGTCGGACGAGGAGTGGTACTTGGCGTCACTTTGGGAGTGATTCTGGGCAAGAATGTGGAGGACGTGGTTCTCACAGTGGTTGGAGTAGTCCGTGGAGTCGGTGTAGTACTCGTTCTGGGTGGAAGGGTTTTTGCAGTGATGATCCTTGAAGTTGTTGTTGGTCTTTGAGTTGTTCGGACCTGGGTGGTGGGTCTTGGCGTTGTGGTCGTTGTTGTTGTAGTAGTAGTTGGCCGAGTAGTGGTAGTGGTAGGCCTGGTGGTGGTCGTTGTTCTCCTCGTAGTCGTTGTTGGTCGAGGGGTAGTTGTGGTGGTGGTAGTAGTACTAGTAGTCGTTGGTTTTGGGGTTGTCGTCGTGGTGGTAGTGGTAGTACTGGTTGTTGTTGAAGTTGTTGTACTGGGAGGTTGTTTTTGCTGCTGTTGCTGTTGGAATTGAGTACTGTTTCGAGCGTTAATGGAGCTAAGTACGTCGTTTACAATGTTTTCGACGGGCCGTTGCATCATGACATCATCGTTGGATAGGATTGCCCCAGAGATTTTGTGCATTGCATCGGAAACCTGTAAATCAAGTAGAAATTGGAATTCAAATTACATGCATGAAATTGTTTAAAAAAAATTCATGTATATATTTTGTTTTCTGTGTCACTTGTTAGTTAGTCTAACTGAATTTTTTACTGTATAAAAAACAAGAAAGGAGTTTTAAGAAAAAATGTCTGGTGATATGGATGGATGGTGTGAGTTGTATGAAATGAAGAGGAGGTGGAATGTGTGGAAAAATAGGAATTTGTTTTCTTATTTTTTTTTATTATACCAGCATGTCCAAACCACACTCCTCTAAATCAGCCCTTTCTCCTCTATGCTGACATAGCATCGAGGCTGTAATCTCATCAATCAAGTCACTTTTATACATCCTAATTTTGTTGGAGTGTACTACCTCGCCAGAAGGCGCCGTTTCATTGTCAGCTTCACTGTTATCATCGACCGGGACCATCACGACCACCTTGGCGAAATCATCCATTGCGTCTGTGGTAGCTGCGGCGGGGTCAAGGGATCCGGCGTTGACTTCGACCTCCATCTCATCATCGTCATCTCCATTTAATCCAGTGCCGGGTATGATCTTTTGAGAATGGAAGTCATCTTGAATGGGCATGGCTACATTGGAAAGTGGCTTGAGTCCGCCAAATGATAGTCCGCTGATTCCACTTTTGCTGATTGCCGTGTCGGTCAGGGTGAGAGTGATTGGAGACGGGATTGGTCGATCATTCTGAGCATGTTGCTTTTGAGCCTGACGAACGATGTCCTTGAGAGCGTCAATTACACGGATCCCATCATCATCAGCTCGCCGGCTGGCCTTCAACAGACCTCCTAGAGAAAACGGGGGCAACGTGCTGTAACTTGGCTTCCTGGAAGACGGGAGGGGTTCCAATGTTCCCTCTGACACTGCCTCGGCTTCCATAATTGGAAGAGATGGAGGTGAAGGCTCTGGAGATTGTAATGGTGGAACGGGGGTAGTTGATGGCGCCACAACTGCAGGCGGATTGGTAACCTCATCTGCAAAGTCTTCCTCCGCATTGTTGTGCACAACCGGCAGCGCATGAATGTACACGGGGGATTGCGATGGCACTCTTGAACTTGATGAAGGCTCATCATTCGGTGGACTAGTCACGGGTGAATCTTCAGCATCAGAATCAGAAGAATTGGGAGGTGACAAGGGAGGAGAGGCTGTCGTCACCTCCATTGACACTTCCTTGTTCATCCGTCCATGCCCATTGTTGTTCAGGATTACGGAGACAGACGTAACGACACTGAAAAATGAAAGGAAAAAGTGTAAAAATGTGAATGCATGCATGTCGCGTTTAAAAAGCTTCAATTATCTTATGCGACAGCAGGAACGAGTGAATGACACCAAATAAAAAAAAAACAATTTTAGCTGCATCATCAGATCATTATGGTTCAAATGTACCCATTTCTGAAAACTAAACGTAACGGTTTTATGCGTTTCATCATCTATAACTATACGTTTTTCGGTGGAAACGCGGCTATCTAGAAATAATGGGAGTAGCTTTCTAGCTCTTGTATCAAGATGAAATTTATTGCAACCCATTTTCTCAGTTTATTTCCGCAGACACACAAAAGGGATTCGAGTAAAAGGACTATCATCCCATCATCATCATCATTATCATCAGTGCTTTATCGGTATCAGTTTCAGGGGCATACTTTCAGAATGCATGTCTGGTACCTATCCCCAGGAAAGAGTTATTTTTTAGCATTACTTTGTCTTCAGGATACTTTAGGATGGTGATTTTTTGCCATTGTTTAGTATTATTTTTGTGGTATGAACCTTCCTCCCTCTTTAGTTAGCTCTTCTTCATGGTTGCATAGAACAAGAAGACGAATATAGCGTCATGCGTGACTGCCCATCAAAGAACGGTTACTTACACTTCTCACCACCACCACTACCGAAATCTTTTTCAATCACATGAAAAAAAACATTTCCCTGTTAAATAATATCTGTAGCGAGCAAGTAATAAAACCGAAAGAACAATAATACACTCTTTCTTTAAGGGAGGGATGAATGCATTTTTTTGAAGGAGGAAAAAAATTGTAAATTTCATGCTTCTTTAAAAACGGTGCAATGGCGCAGCCCTGACCGTGACTTTGAGTGTCCCTAACCTCAGCATACTCCCATCCCATCCCCATTCGTACTTGAATTATGTGAGATTGAGTCAAGGCACTTCAGTTACAGTTTCTTTCATTAGGGTTGGTTGGGTACTCACAATTCGGATTTTACCGCACGGTCCGTTTTTGGCTGAGAGTGTAAATTTAAAAAAAAACTGCTTCATGGATGTTGAGTATTATTACGTACAGGGAAATGTATGTATCTCGTAGAGAAAAGCGTTGTTGCATAATCATAATTACTTTTTAACAATTGGTATATGGGTTTTAGACGAGTAAAACTTTTCTACCCCACATATACTTAAGTAGTGAAGGTAGGAAACTGTGTTGTGGTGATTTACCGTTTTTAAATCCTCCGACTTTTCTAACATGTTTCAAACTTTACTTTTCTTTTTTTTTTCAACAGAAGTTTCTTTACTATTTTGGTTAAATTTCTGGCAAAATATATTTCTGAATAATAATGAGAAATACCTATAGAGCTGCTCTTTACATAATGGTCAGAGTTATCGATAAACGACAAAAAAAAACAAATAATTACCTCGATCCAATAATTTCCGACTCCGCTGAACAAAGTACGGCATGCTGGTACACAAGGAACACAATCACAGAACTTCTTAAAGCTTTACTAAAGCAGTCCGACTTTTTCTTTTCCTTCCTCATTTCATATAAAGCTCCTATGCGACTTTTTTGCACTGCTCAATAACAACAAAATTCACACTTTCACAGAAGGCTATTCCATGAAATTTCCCAAAAAGAAAATAATAAATTTTCTCTTTTCCCCAAACAGAAAGCTTATAGTAACTCAGCCACTACTTCACTCTCCAAATTTTGTATTTCTGTTTCTCCTTTTGAAAACAATTCCTCCCAGCGAGAGGTTAATGATTTCCACACACTTTTGGCTAAAAATCTTTATTTCATGTAATGTATATATTTATATCTGAAGCTGAATCAAGAAGGAAGCAAGTTTTCCTTCAGCTGCCTCCTTCGATTTGCCTAAAAAAAGAACGCTAGAATTTTCGCTAGTTACTTTCATGAACGAGTTTTGGGTCCTAGGCTTCTTCCTGCCTTATTAAATTATTTTCGGTCTGTTGGGTTCAAAGTTTACAAGAAAATCATTACTTTCATGGCAAACTAGCTTTCGTTCCTTTTTTATGACTGCAAATATAACTGGGTATAACTATTTCTCCTCGAAAAAATTGCAGTCTGATTGTTTAAATGTTGTAGGAAAGGTATAAGCAAGATGATATGGGGAGTAGTGGGAGGTGGCAGAAGGTGGATGAGTAAAAATTGATATGAAAAAGGCAAAACGCTGATGTTGCCAGTGCTAACGTTCCATTCCGACTGAGGCGAAGACCTTATCTTAGGTATATCATAATATCATCATGAGAGATCGCTGCACATTTTAATTTTAGAAGGCATCCATCCTCATACCGTTTTTATTGTTTGGGACTACATCATCAGCAGAACATCCGAAGAATTCAAAATATTTAGAAAGAACATATACAGAGAGCTCCCATGTACGTACGTGTGTGTAATATGTTGCATCGTTTGAGAGAGCTGAGGAGGAAATAAAGGAATGGCACGGGTATCTTAATCTGCAAACTTCTACCCTGCAGTGTACGTAGTGCAGTTTTCTTCAAAGGGTTGATTACATCTTTTCGTTCATTGGTAGTAGGGAGTAGGGACACACTTGTGCAATGTTGTGTAGTAGACTTTATCCTGATATGATACTTACGTACCGTATTCCGGTAGCCAGTCTCCCTCACTTGGGCTTTCATTATGTAATAATCTTCACGAGGCAAGATGAGATGCAAACTTTTACTGACAAGCACAATATAATCATTAATCATAATCATCTTAAATTCAAGTAAAGCAATTTGCTGTGCTTTTGGGCTCATCCATCCTTATCTTACAAACAATATAATGGGGGAAAGAAAAAGAAAAGGCGATACAGATTAAATGAATGAAAACCAAAACTGACTTCTTCAAACCAAAGTTCATTTCTTTTTGTTAGTATCTCCTCCAATTTGTACTGAAAAAGTAATCTCAAGTTCTCATTTCTAAAATACAGTAATCAATTTCAATGAGTTCATGATTTACGATATCTAGTTACAAACAGTGAAGTTCGTTTAGGAATACATGGTTTCATACACTTGCTACTCCAATCATCATTTACGCCAATTACGAGCAGAAGGCTAAATCCTATCATTTTACAGTAACGGAATAGCTACAATGTTAACCATAACGTTTCAGATAAGCATTTAAGTAAGTAGAGACAGCCCGATGAATTTCGCTGATGTCTTCGGTCTATAAAGTATTGATTTAATGGGATGTTTGATGATGGGGCAACCTGTAAAGCTTATTTATCGGGGATCGGTTTAGTTTAGTTTCTAATTTCCAATCGTTCAATATCTCGTGAAATGAAATGAGATGGCCTTCATCTTTCATTTTCTCACCATCTTTCTCCTAAATAAAACGGAACAAATAGTTTTTTTTAAAGATTTATTTCATCGTGCATCCGGTCTTTCCGTTTTTGCTACGCTGAATCCAATGCCAATGCTTTCCGCAAATATTTAGGAAGAAGGAGGAAGGGTAGACGACCTGCCCGCGGAGCGAAATAACGCTAAAAAGGCAAAACCAACTTTACAATGATACCTCTACATTACAGGATTAAGGAATTTTAAATTCTTTTCAAAATTTGTTGAAGCTGATGGTGGTTGATGATGATGATGATGAGCAGGGTGTAAAAAAGAACACCAAAATCCCATGCCATATTGTGTTGGATAATGATCCTCCTGTTGGTATTATTTCACTCATTCAGTTGGGAGAAAAAAATGTGTGTACGGAAGTGGAAAGCATTAGCATCCTATTAAGAATTGATACTCAACTACCTTTTGCCTTACCCCGATAACGAAAAAGGTAGCCTTTTTGTTTTTTAATATCATCTGAAATACTCTGTTTCTCTACACTTCGTTCATATAATGGCTCCCTTTATTCTTCAATTTTTCTCAAAATACTAGTCTAAAACTGGCTCAAAATAGATATGCAGTCGTATCGTTCGTGTGTATGAATGGTTTGCAATATTAAAAACTTTTAACTCCGAACTTCACAACACCGTACCATAATCCAAAAGAAAGGTTTAGAGTTTAGTAATTCTTACTTTGAACGCATACCTACATAGGTAGGTATGAACCTATCTTAAACACTGAGTTTTAAAAAGGATTGGAAAGGTGGAAAACTATTTTTTAAGACAATTGGTTGATTGTAATTATAAAAGACGAGTATCGGCATCAATAATATCTTTTTACAGCTTTTGGTCAATGTGATGAACGAAATCCTTGAAGTCAACAATGAATCCCTTTCCATGCATACCTACTTTCTCACCACAACTAACCTTCATGACCATTGACCGATGCGATCCTTTTCATATACAAACAAAGACCTGCCTTTTTTGCGGTTACAACTAGATGGTGGGTAAATAAATGTCCCTTCGGTAGTTATTTTTAAGTGAAGAATAAGAAGGCAAATATGAAGGGATTATAAAAATGAATACGTTTACAGGAAACTACCAAAAATCTTCAGTATGGTGGAACAAAAATTGGTAAATATCTGTCAACCAATACGACAACTAAAAAAGGTGAACTGTCTTTACTACATGTACAAAAGTCTGAATGTAAAACATCCTCAATAATCCCCTTGAGTCCCATCATGTCCAGAAAAGCTCGTCATTCTCCCACAATCCGTCCCTTGGTTCACATCCAGTCTCACAACAAGACATTATTTAGCCTTCGTAGACATTTAAAATTAATTATTCATAAATGGAGATTAAACATTTAAAGTTATTCGCAACAACGCTTCTCCTTACAATTGTGTCAGCTCAAGTTGCATTGGAGAATGGAGATGACTTCGATTTATTACCACTTCCACCCCTGGAAATGGAATGGGAATGGAGTCCGAACATATTCACCGTCCACCCGAAGATGGACTTGGCTGTTGCAAGACAGCAACTGAAAATTGAAACATCAACTCCCTTCCAGAAGTACTTGCCCAGAACAACCAAGCCAATCGACTACACGATTCGGCTCCGAATTATCCTGGAGTCGGAGTTGGATGAGGAGGAGCTCACAGCCCAGGGTAATGTCAAGATTCTTGTGAAATGCTTGGAGCCGACGAAGGAATTCGTTTTACACGTCAGGAGGAAATATTTGACGGTTTTGGAGGAAACCGTGGAGGTAATAAACAGTCAAAAACACTATTAATATATCTTGCAGCGTAGAAGACGGTTATAATATAAAATAGTTAATTTTAG
>JAQIWX010000746.1:0-13876 GCA_034696785.1 Lepidocyrtus cyaneus | reverse complement strand
GAATTATTTATGCTCCGATTTTTTCTCCATAAAAACCCGATTCAGTCATCGGCATACCTTAGAAAAACCACAAACAACAGACATTCTCTGGCATGTCCCCATTCCAGTTTCAGTTTATTCGTGCAAAACGAATCGAAACTGGAGAAAGGGATATAAAAAATCCCCAATATTTTTGTTCAATCCATCCAATAATGTGATTCCTGACTCGCCAGGTTTCCCCTGTTTTGACTTGAGTTGACTGCTACTGACTTTCACCTCGCCAAAAACAAACAAATGGAAAAGCCTTTGCACGAATACAAATCAGAGATAAGATATTTTACGAACCTGATAAAGTAGTCATTGGCGAAGTCGGGATGTTCATCCAACCAAGCTTCTGTTCTTGCACTTTCCGCGTCATATTTTATGTCTACATCATCCTCGTTTCCACTTCTCAACTCCTCCATGTCCCTTACAGGCAACCCTGGGATAAACAAAAACCAATAAACATTAATAAAATAAATAGATCTTCACACACACAGCTTCTCATTCAAAATATTCAAAACTATTTTCCCCACAAACTGGTTGACTTTCACTTGATCTACTACAATTCCACACTTCAATCAACGTCACAACTCCACTTCATACTTTATATCATCTTCGTGATTGCTTCATTGTTAAGTACCACTCTCATTCTCCATTCGCTTTCTGAACATTTTCTTCACATTTGCATATGATAATTTGCTTTTACACTACACCTACCAGATATGATATTCTAGTTGACAGGCAGTTATTATGGAAATGATATGATGGAGAAATTTATGGCCCTCTATAAAAAACCAAGTTTTTACGTAAACCTTCTAACGAGTTCCCAAAAATTATTTTCCCTTGAAATACTTTTCCCTTTCCCCAGCCGGGCTTTTCCTTCAAATGCAGTTGAATGTGTTCTTTGTTTTTGCTACAAATGCCTCCTGCTTTCTCTCCATCCTCCTCCGCCAACCACCGCAGGACTCCAAACTGTAACTGCCACTTTTCTCTCCGTGTGTTTGGTGGTTGACTCGACTCACTGTACTTCACTTTACGGGATGTGGTGTAAACGTTGTTGTGCTGTCACACATGTGATATGTGTGTATACATATTGGGTCCGATGGTGGTGGCGCTGGGATAAGCATGATTATGATGATGATGCTAGATAGCTTTCTCCAGAGTAAGTATTCTTTTTTTACTACTCAACTTAACTGAAAAAAAAGCTGAGCACAAACACGAAGATGATGATGAAATAGTTGGCTTATTCATACTCCCACTTCTCTCCTCTGCAACGGCTATCCAGCAAAGGAAACATTTTTCGTTTTGCTACTTGACTCATATTGCATTACCTCCTTGAATGGAGATGATACGGAGAATGGAATACGTAACACTTCCCATGTTCAAGAGAAAAAAATACGAAGGCTCCCCTTATCTTCACGTGAATTCACATGAGTGAGCAAGAGAACATGCATATATAATGACGATCAGGGATAGGATAGGATGCTCAGTTGAAGCGAGATTTCAAGATGAGAAAAAGGAAGTGATCCGTTTGTGATGCTCAAAAACGAGAAAACGGAAAAAACTGAACCTTTGAGTTGAACTGGCAGAGAGAAAGAACGAACAAGAAATGTCCATGATACGTGAAAGTGCTTCATTTTAGTTTTTAAACGAATGAAGGAGAAAGTCCCACTTCAGTGGATACAAATTCACTTGCCTTACCCGGTCATCCTAACTTTTCTCGTTCCTTTCTCGTCAGTCAAGTCATATGCTATGTATGAAAACTGATACATGAAATTTTAGAGCCGTTGTCCCCAGTCACAGACAAATGCACAGAGCAGCTGCTTTAAGCTTTGAGCTAAGGCCTTCCGGTGCTGTTGCAACAAATTTTACTTGACAAAAAAATACTGAATACATTTGTCATTTCCTGAAAAGACACCTGGAAAAGTACGGTACGTATGATTATTTTTGAATGCTTTCACCAACAACATGAATGTTTATTAAATACTCTTCTCAACGCGTATCTTTAACATTCACACGCAATAATAAAATATGTATGCGCCACAAACGACCATTGAAAGATAAACTTTTTTTTACGGGTAGAAGGATAAGAGGGACTTTATGTAACCCATTCTTGTTTACTTTATCATTGGCTGTGACACCTACCTCCATTTTAGTGCTATTTTTGCTTTCATTCCATTACGCTTTAGCTTTTACGCCACATCGCTCCGATCCATATTCATTTCACTTCTTTCCCACTATCCAGTACTTACGGCCTATTATTGTGAAGAGGGCATTTGAACTGGAAGCAAACGCCTTTTTTGCAAAGCCCCAAAAATAATGCATGCTTTGTCATTCCCAGAACGAGGTAATGTTTTGATGGTAAATTAAAATAAAATATTATTTCTTCCTTATCATGCCTGGCCACATTGCTACACACCCACATTCTAGTATCCGAGTTAAAACAATTGTCTTTGTTATCATTACGATAATTTGATTTGCTCGAGCATTTGAAATGTTATTTTGAGAAATGAAAATAGAAGAGGAATCCTGAACGCAATAACTTTTAGTCTAATTGTAAGTAAGACAAAATGAGAATTTTAATCTTATAAATGTGCTCTTCAATAAGAATTGAAGTCTAGGTACGTACTACGTACATATAATGACGTTTCAAGTTATTATTGTAATATTAAAACTGATTAAAACACTTTGTTTGATCTGGGCCTGGTCATCAAAAACGCGAATGCGAAACGATAGAAATCGGTCATAAAAAATGATGCTGTAAGTTTTCCACATTTTTTAATTGGACAAAGACATTTAAAATTGCCCTGCAACGTTGTCTTACAGTTTGATGCAGTGGTAGTGATGATGATGATAACGGTAAACGTAGGCAATTATTAGTACCAGTGCTGTAGTGCAGTTGCCCACACGTATTAAATTTTAGCATGTGTGTGTGATCCAGTGTATGGGAAGGGAACACTGTTTGTCTAAACTACAAAGATAACTCTCAAGGACGGACAGAACATCACATAGACATGGTTTACGAATTATCTTTAGAGAAGTACAGATAAAATATCCTTTGCACATTTGAAACATTACGTCAGACAAAAAGCTGCTTATACAAAAGTAGCTGCAGAAAACCAAATGGGGACGATTTCAAGTTTCATTATTAAAACGCAATAATAAAGTACCACTCGAGACAAACTTGCTTCTCCAAGAAGATAGACCCTAACCCTAGAGTGCCCCTAAAGTTGATGTCATACATATATCGTTTCACATTTCTACTTGTGTTCGCAACATCCCCACCGCAAGAAGATTATGGTCATCTTGAGATGGGACAGGAAAATCTAGACAAGTCCCTCATCCTTCAACTGAATCCGCAAACAAATGGGTCAAGAGCTCTTCTCCCACTTCAAAATCTCGCAACAACAATTACTACATTTTCGAAAGAGTTTGAAAAAGTTTATTGCAAACTTGTGAGCAAGAGCAAACCAATGCAAAACTGAGAGATAAGACATCTGCTACTCATTCAGATTTCATTCCTCTTTACTCTTTGAAATAGTGATCCTTTCCTCCACTACGCATTAAATTATTATTCCAATTCTAAATAGAAGCGCAACCAAAACCACAACAGTTTAGACAAAAGACAAATATGAGCCTAGTCAAGGTAGATTCACGGAGTGAATTCTACCTTGAGCCTAGTGAAAGATTCCCATCCCAAAAGACAAACTTTTCACAAATAAGTTTCATTTCCTGGAAAACTGTTTTCCCTGTTTCAAAAAACAAACTTTTCTTCCCGTTCTTAAAGACAAATGCATACATCACTCGTCATCTGAAGTTTCTTTGTTAAAAATGTCAGGAAACTTCTGTTTTCTCATCCGTTTCCAGAACTAGACATAAACCGTCATATTGATATTTACAATATTTCACATTTCAGTTCATATTGCAGGAAATTCAGTCTTTTAGGCCTATGTTTCAACTTTCCGACCACTAATACTAATGTAAAGGATAGGTAACAGCCAGCCAAATTCAACCCCAGTACATCCATAAATATTTCATCTATAAGAGAAAAAATTGCGGAAACGCAAGAACAACAAAGCAAACTCAAGTCTTTTGTTTTCCGAGGGGGAAGGAAGTGTATTAAAAATCTATTGCTTTTCTTGAGCTCTCTTTCTTTTTTTCCATCCAATTTCCAAGCCAAAAGACTCAAAGAAACCCTTCATGTCATTCCGTTCCGTGTGGAGCACCTGCTATCCCAATCCAAAAATTTGTGGCTTGACTGGGCTGATCCGCAATCGATTTTGTTTCCTTATTCTAACGCGCTTTCGATAAAACTGTTGTAAGCATGAATGTTTCTCTTCTTTCTCCTATTGAGTTCACCCAAAGCACAAATTGTTTTCGTTCAGAGTTAGCACAAAACGTCTTTTGTCTCTCGCTCATTTCCCTCCTGTTTGCCTTTCTCCTTCCGACAAATTGAGAAAACAAATTTATCCCCAGGTAAGCCCACATCATCCATACACAGTTTCCTTAATAATTTCATGCAAATGAAGAAAACGGAAGACTAAAGACCCTTTAAATAGCCAAGTCAGGCCAAGGTTCTTCCTTAATCATTGCCATTACAGTAGGCGAACAGAATCGCACATGTTCTCCAATTTCTTTTTACTTGCTTATCCTGAGCAGCAATCCGGGTTGTGAAAGTGAATGTTGGATCTAATTAAACCTTTTACGGCAGCCATTCAATAACAATAACTTTACATTTTCAAAAATGGCACGTTCCTTTCTACTTAATCTAATGTAGTTTCACGCCCCGAAATTGTGGGAAATTTGAGAAGAACACCGACAAGCTTTTAATTTTGCTAGCTTAAGGCGGAAAGTCTAAAGAAAAGGGAAACTTCATTATTACTTTTAACCGTGATGATTAACTTAGCCTTTGTATCACAGCATGATACTAAGAAAGTTGGAACAAGGGTGGGGATAACTAAATACATCAAAATGATAGCATCAACATCATCCACCGTGGATATTTTTTTCTCTCTGCTGGACTTTCTCTGCTTTCTCTCTGCAAACAAGACGAAATGGAAGACTATTTCCTGTTTAAATCCTTCTTCTCAGTTTTACTAGAATTACTTGAGTAAATCCCACTAACCATGTTCTTTGCTCATCCCACTAGAATCCAGAAAAGTATCAAAGGAGCACTTTTCCAGTTTCACTTGTACTCTAGACTGCAATAGAAGTCAACTGAACAAGTGTTTCGTTTGCGGTTGCACGAACCACTATTCCACACAGAGGAAACCTCCGGCTTTAATGCTTTCCATTTCATCTTTTCCTTGTTTTTTTGCTACTTTTTCTGCCCTACTCGGAGAAAGCACGAAAAGGCTTTAAACGTACGTGTTTTCTTTCCCCCTTTCTTTTAAGAAATAGACAATAAACTATCTTTCTCTAATTTCAACTTTCTCTGCAAAATTTCATTCCTTTCTTATCTAAAAAAAAATAAGGCAAACAACTACACATATACCATAAGCTGTTGAATAAGCATATAGTTCTAATTGTCATCCAAGCTATTTATCGGACTATGATGGAGGAGGGTCTCCAATTAGAATGAACAGAAACAAGCTACATTCTCCTTCCAAATTTTATAGTTCACGACTAATCTACTAATTTCTTTCGTCTCCCCTTTCTCCTCGGATTTAATTTAATATCGTTACGTCATTGTCACCAAGTTGTTGCCAAATAACCTTTTTACCGTAGTAAAACAGTTACCTTATTAAACTTTTATTAAATTAATCCACCTCCTTTTTTGTTTCGGGATGTGTTCCCGTCCGTCGGATATCTTACTGACTTACCTATATAAACTATTAACTTAGGTGGTACTACTAAAATGCCAGTAAAGCTACTAGGAAATTATAGCATAATATAAGTTGTACGTGCCAAAGTAAGTACCTAATTCATTCTTGTTATTTGACCTGAAGGAGTTGGCTTCGCCGTTGCGTGACATTTTATCTTCATTATGATCATCCTATCATCACAAGTCCCATCCAGCAGACAGGCAGGGAGGAAGGAAATAAATTCGAGCAGTTCACAGTTGCAGTGACTTCTTAAGCTATAACTATCATATTACGATTACAAGAGGGACTAATATTGTAAAAAATAAATGGAATGGCATGGCATAATAAGAAATTGAACTAGAGAGATTTTCTCTTCTTCCCCTGTCGACTACATCCAGTCGCAGTCACGATGAAGGTTTTCCTAGAACTTGATGATAAGACCTTATTAAAATTGAGAAAAGGAAAGCAATTTATTTTCGTTTTGGTGGCTATTCATCAACCGTGAGAGTATTCCTTTTCAGTCTTTGTATTTTGAATTTGCTTTCACTTTCACTGGACCCTCCAGTTTCGGTTTACTTTTCCCTTTTAAGTGAGGCATACGGGATTCCGATGAAAGGAGTAAAAGAGTTGCTCCTAAATTACATAATAATACGTTCAGGGGTTTCTCCGGAAGCTACTTGATGGTCATTGGAGTGCTACGCAAACAAACTTTGTTCTCAAAAAGAAAACCAATCAAATGGAAGAGGAAATACAGAGTATTGCAGGATTTTGTAGCTCTGATATGTATGTCTCAACTGATTATAGCTAATTTACAGCTTTCGTGAACACGATAATCAGTTTTTTCAATCAGAAAGCTCTATTCATATTATGTACTTTTCTTCAAATCCGAATGATTTTAAATTTTGAAAAGGAATTTAATCAAATTGTAATTTGCTATCACAGTTCCCCATCCATCCGGAGTCAGTCGACCATCCTATAAAAGATCTAGTCTGTAATAAACAGGAAAGCAAATAATTTCGCCTTCCTTTCCTGGATTTTTATGCATTATGAGCCAGGACAGAAAATTCAAATTTAATAAAAACATTTTTATCCTTCCCTTTCTATATCAAATTATTTACTTCTCGTTCAACTCCCATGAAAAATGTCGATGATTTTGCTCTGCCGGAGCTACGATACGAAACGCACGGAACACAAAATTATTAATACCATACTGAGATGAGCGACAGGGAAACTTAGGTGGTCGGAGGGACTACTCCTTGAAGGCAACTTTCCCCCCTTATATTTTTCCACATGACTACTTCTTATTCGTACAGATAGGGGAAACGACCAACGTTTCATATAATTTAAGTGAAAGTGAACACGTCTAAAAAAACACAAAGAAAATAGAAAATGACGGAGTTTTCCCAAAAGTCATGTAAAATATTTTTCAAATTCAGAGCATTCCCTAAAAGGGGAAACTCAGATCAGCAGTCAGATCCTCCCACTAACGAAACCAACAATAAGGAAGAAGAATGTACCTGCTTTTTTTACAAAACTTTTTGCTTTGCAGCAGATCTAACATGTTAGGTAAGTCGTGCTTGGAAGGATTTTTTTGGCTACAAGACAAACTCGAGATTACAAAAAATATCCCAATTTTACTCTCAAGTGGATTACAAAGGAAGGGAAAGATTTTGCAAGATTTTTCTGATTTTTACGTACATTGCTTTCTCCTTTCCTCATTCCATATTCGAAAAACATGCACTGTACTATTTACAGTTATGTATGTAGCTACTACTTACATACAGAGGATGAGTAAAATCTTCTCCATCACTGGTGTCACTGTGAATATGGAGAATTGGTCGTAATAAGATGATGAAATTTCTGACGTTTGTAAAAGCATCGCTCGTAATTCACAAAAAGAAAGGAGTCAGAACAGAGTGAGAAATTGCTTTCTCCAGTCAAGGAGAGGCGAGATGGTAATGACGATCCCATTCGTAACAACATTTGAAGAGAGGAAGATCAGTTGCGAAGCCGATTATCACGCTAGCTAGGAGGAAAAGGAAAGAGAAAATCTTCTGTAAAGTCTGTCACCATAAACTTCTCATGTTACTTTAATCTGTTCTCCCAGTCTCGCCGTGCGGATGAGTCCGAAAAGTGCCTATTAGAAGTGGATGTCCAAATTTTTCGCAAATGTCAAGTAGGTACATTTACCCCTAGTAGATAGTCCATATATTATGCGGAGTTACAGCTAATAATATAGAGACGAATGAATATGGAAGGAAGAAAGAGAACTTTTCATTTCAATTGCTATTTGCTTTGCTAAATTGCATGGTTCAGTTTGAACTGTAGTTCTGCAGATGGACGTAGGTACGTCTTGCTCACATTGTTAGTTAAGGAAGAGAGAACTTTCGGCTTTTTTATTCTTTCATGGCCATTTCCTCCACTTTCCCTCAATGGATCCTCTTAAAGTGAAAGTAACTAATATATGAGTACTTATATATTCTTTACTCGTTTTATCTGTAGTTTGTAGCCTAGTCAAAAAACCGTTGTTTAGTATGGAAGGATTGACGTTAAAGTGTAAAAAGTGGGGATTGTACATAAATGGAATGTACAATTCACGTTGAGAGATGGAGAAAAATTCACTTCGCTCCGGTGCGCATCAACAATCATCTTTCTTCATTCCTTTCTCCCCTCGTATTGCATTCGCAGCCATCCATAAAGACCTGACTCCCTGGTGAAAGCAAACGAACACTCTCATATAAGAGACTGGACTTCCTCTGGAGCTTTTTATTTATAGAAAATCTTTCCCATTTCATGTACCTCTCAAGAATGCTTTAAATTCTTTTTGCAATATTCCATTCTTTGGATCTACAACGTTTGTTTGCAATATCAAAAATTCGCAATCTTATCTTATAAACCAAAAGTAATGGTGAACCAGACACATAGTTCATACAAAATAAATTTAAGCCTTTTCGGGGAATTTTTACGTTTACCACAAAACACGCAATTCAGCGATTCTTCGAACAAAAAAGCAAAGGTGCGGTTTGCCCCACAGGAGTAGCATGGATGTTATTGAATTTTTTTTCAAATCACAGAGAAAAAAATCATTTTAAAGGGACAATCTTTGCTTTAATTTATATGACAAAAGTACAAAAGTGTGGACTTGATAGCAAAGCAAGCATACCTGTTGTTGACCACATGATATTTTCAAAGGATAAGCGAATTCTATCGGTCCGTTCAAGGATATTCTAACTAGGTTTGGATAAAAGTGCTGAAATAACTCCGTAGCCGTTTTATGACTGACACTTAATTCAAAGGTTTAGACTGTATTACAAGTTCAACAACAATTCTCCAAATTATGAATATCCCTAAGTAAAAGGATTTTCACCATGTGTCCCTTCCCAAGAACTACTGCTCCATTGTTTGTTCTCGGAAAGCTTAACTTTTTGCACAATCTTGAGCTTTCTCTTTTTGAGCTTTGCACTACACTGTCATACTTTACTTTGTTGTTTCGTCTTGTTTGAAATATAAATTACTTACTCGTATAACAATACCCACAGGACTAGTACAGTACCATCCGGGTTTAACTTGAATTATACTTTTTGTAAGTAGGTAGGTACGGACATAAACTTGGAGAAACTGTTCCTGGGAATTTTGAAAAGTCCTGCTATGAACAGCAACGATTCAAACGTCACAAAAATTTGCCTGCTTTGCTGGTATGTATTTTTTTAAACTTTGCAAAACTATTGCAGGCAGTTCATCTTCTTAAACTATTTATTCCAAATTTAGAGCATTGTTCTTTGCCAACAAAAGGTGCTTTGGTATTCACAAATTCTTCAGTTTTAAGTTTCAACTTCAACCATTTTTACTTGAGTATTCACCTGACACTTGTGGCAATGGTAATACTATATCATCGAGAAAATGAAACCGAAACAAACTTGAAAGATAAGGGGGAAAACTTCCCAGTCAAATATAAACTTTCTCTTGTTCCCTTTCACCATACAAGGGTACTGAAACAAGAGGAGAAACGATTGGGATTGGAAGGACCATGGAACCACACCACTCCCGGTCATGTGATCCACCATCCAGCTTTGAATCTAGTTCTGTCACCATTCACTATTCACCACCAGGATATGAATGAGCTCAATAAAACATTTTCCAGGGGAAATATATCATTTCTAACGTTATACTGCACATTATTATACGATATGGAAATGTCAAAAGGGCTGGAGAAAGAGTGGAACGGATCCAGAATCCAGACTCACACTTTCCCCCAACAACTTCCGCACTTAAGTACTTTTGTCTGACGGGAGCATGTTCAGCTGGAAACATGAGCGGAAACTTTCTCCTCATTGGATATATAAGTAATGGAGCTACACTCATTTAGGTATATAATAAATAGTTTAGACCTAGACATGCACAAGCACAGCCCCTAAAGGCTTGCTAGTTTGGTCTGGGTCTGTCTGTGATGATGATGATTATGTGACTATGACTATGATTATTCCGAATTTTTCTCTAGAGAAGAAACCGGATCGACACTATGCCTTCCATATGACCAGAAAAACGATACCCATCATATCTTTCGAGGACGGCGGTGGATAGGAGTAGTTAAACACTGACACTGATACAATGTGCAATATCCCATGTAATTCCAAAGATTTTTTTGTAGGAGAGCTGGCTGAAGTATGTGGGGAAACAACCACATACTTTCGCTTGGGAGAAGAAAGGAGCAGCAGTGGAAAGTGAGCGTGATTATCTTAAAACCCTAGAGCCTAGCTTGACAAGAACGAAGTATTTTCCTACACATCCCTATTTCCAATCCCATTGCGTACTGGAGCATGGAATACGGAGTAAAGGAAGATATTATATCCCATCTATCTTTTCACTTCCACGTGTGACCAGAAAAGCTGTGAATGATATAGTGCCGGTTGAAACACTTCGAGTATCAATATCAACTCAACTCCAAGCAAAAAAGATTCCAAGAGCCCTGGGTAATATTAACCTAGGACAAGTGGAACTGATTGAGAGCTACTACATAAAACGGAGAAATGAGCTGAAGAGGAGAGATGAGGAGGAGTACTCCACAGCCATACCGGTAGAAGGAGTCACGGACAGGCAACAAATAATGCTTGAAACAATCTCACGGGGAATTGCTTTCTCTGAAAGCAAAAGGTTGGGGGAGCGGGACCGCTTTTGTCAATCATGGTTCATTGTAAAGGGAGGGGCTTGGTCGGTCCAATCTATAATATTGTCACACATCCCATCAGAGAGCACAAAATAGTCAGTTCTATTTGCTAGATTTGCATAGACTTGAAAGAAAAGATCCAGGGAACCGGAAGATAAAGAACAGTATGTATTTGTTTTCATTTCCGTTTTCAATGCTCCCATCCATTATCAAACCACATCGAAATCAAATTGACAGAAACAAGTTTCTATTAGCATAAATGAATTCGAATTATCTCGGGTTAGTGGGTCTGTGCCATAACATAAATCAGAGCAACAACGGAAGAACTTGAAGTAAAATATGATTGGGAAAAGTGAGACATATCGAAAATATGTATTTATATCACATTCCACGCTATTACTTCGTTTGGAAGTTGGAACGAAAACATTTTAAGTACTTATCTATGATGATACGTATTCCACTGTCGATAATTATCCTGAACCTGAAGAGGCAATAAAAACTGTTCCCTTCCCAGAACCACAGATCGGCCACTAGCCACCCGTGGACGATAAATTATTTAAATTAGGTAATTACATACTACTAAAGTACTTCCTAGTTTCCATATTTTCAGAACCAACCCCAACCAACAACATAAATTCTAGACGCTCATCTGCAACGGACCTTCAAGTTGCTGAAAATATTCGCTTTGTTATGTCTGAAAGGATCTGTGAGGATAAACACTACAAATTCTATTTTCATCCTTCTTTTGTCTCAATGAAATGCGATGACGCAAGATGCAATGAAACGCAAAACGCAACTGTGCCATTTTACGCTTCTGTTTACATATTTGCCTTTTTTAAATGTAAGTCAATGAGCAAGTTCTATTTCATGAATATGAATCAAAATAGTATAAAGTTCAACACGCCACGCCACCACCTCATACGCAAAGGAAAATTTCAGTGAAAGTCAACCACCGAAAATTGAAAAACAAGTAAAGATACCGAACATAAATTGCCTCCAAATAAAAACAAAAGAAAAGCAACTACTGTGTATTGTTATCATTGTAATAAAATAAAATATTCATTTTCATACGTGCAATTCGTCTGCGTACGGCCCATAACACAGGGGCAGATGGTTTCACGGAGTCCTGCTTCCCGTCCAGCTTTTCTGTTGTCTCTGTAAATAAACCACACCACATGAAAAACAAAAATGTTCACCGCCAACAACTTCCTTTCACTTTTCTTTCTCTTGTGAAAAACAACTACAGTACAATGTGTGCACAAATCGCGTGTAAACCGAAAAACTGTTTATGTGCTTTATCAAAAGCGTTTGACAAGGAAGCCAAGTGTCTTTTCGTTAAAAAACAAGAAGCAAAATGAACAGGGAAAACAAGAGCGGATTGGATTTACAAATTACAACTGTATACTTAAGCGAAATGAGATCAACTGAGAAGGGAATCGGGAAGGGAGGCACAAATAAATACAGGGAAAAATTCTTGGCCATGGGTGGCAGTGACACAGAGAGACACAGATTGAGGAGGGAAAGCTTACTTTCTTTCCCCTTCCTTCCGCCCTTTTGCCCTGACATAAAAAACATGAGGGGACAAAAATCAGTCGATCAATTCTTCATCCACTCGTTAAAAAGGGAAAATCACATAATTCGATGACATCCGAAGAGGAGAATGACGTAAGCAATGATTTTCTACTTTTCGTACGTCAAGCAATAATAATGAAGTCTCGGGTTACAATGGTTAGCTGCTATTTAACGGTAACTGCTCTTGAGCCGCTTCCTGTTCCCCCCGCCAATGTAACGAATTACTATATTTATAATCCATATTAATAGATGTAACAATAGAAAGCAATCAGCCCTTGCTATACAAAACCCCGAATAAAACTATTGACGCGTTTTTCTTGGAATGTCTGGAATTGGAAATCGGATGGAATACAATGTCACTGAGGGACCGGATGGATTCACACTAACGAAGAGAAAATGCACAGGAGGAAAATAGCAACCATTCACTATCACATCAAAATCAACAGAAGCAGCTTTAGCTTTACACTACGACAGCTTTGGCTAGGATTTATCCAAACATTACAATAATAAATTGCCCTACTGAGTTGACTTGGACGAAACGATACTTACTATTTTATTATGCCATGATGATAACAACACTTATGTTAGGATACACTCGGATACAATAATAGCATCAACATCAACTAACAAGCAATTTCAGTACACATGACATAACCCATCCAGAAAAAGCAAAGCTTTGACAAGTCTAAATCAATAAATGCAATAAAATATTCTCTCTTTCTCCCTCAAAGCTATGGAGCTTTCACTCCTCCATCTTTACTGACATGATGACAGTAATCTCAATGAAAATAAATGATATGCGTACTTTTATAGCGCGGAGGTTGATGGTCACTAAAAACATCGCTGGCTTCTGCCGCTGCTGCTGCTACCGATTCAGATGATGATGTTGACGATGATGATGCTGATGACGTCTGGAATTGGCCAATAGGTCGGCGACGATGTGGATCCATAATGTTCTCTCTCTTGTTTATGGAGGTAGAGTTTCGGAGAATGGAGGATGATAAAGAGGGAAGTGAAAATAAAAACAACACTTTTTGGAAAGGCCTATCAATCTATCTCTCTCTCGCCTGTAGTGGAAAGATAGAGAATAGAGAGATGGAAAAGAGATTAGGTAGGTATTTGAATTATCACTTTGCTCCACTGCTGTACGCTGCGCTGTCTTACATTATTGCCAGTGTACCTAGGTAGTATCAGATTAACTCATTGTAGATGGTAGCTTAAAAAGAGCTTAACTAGTGAGAACCAGAAATTATTGTTGTTATCGATAATATTATTCATGGACATGTGTCTGTCCGTAACTAGAAGGAATCAAAAT
>JAQIWX010000745.1:0-13887 GCA_034696785.1 Lepidocyrtus cyaneus | reverse complement strand
TGTTAAACTGACCTGGCCAACAGGGGTCTGTGATGATAAATAATTTTTGTTGCTTTAGTTGCTATTTGCGGGCCTTACTTATCACGTATGACTCATACAAGGAACAACAATAAACCTCTTTAGGATGGATACTACAAAGGGTATTTTGCTGGGAGGTTTTTTAAATCTTATTCGTCAAGAAACATCCCTTAAAACTAATAAGCTCCTTCAATCAAAGTCGAGTGGAACAATTCTTTTGGATGAGCTCATATGTCATGTCCGGTTTAGCTAACATCGTAATCGCCGACCTCCAATAATAATTTGGATTTCTTTCATGCGAAATTTAGTACTTAGAAGCATATACGTACTTATGTAAACATTTATTCAGGGATCATATCATCATACTTCAGATTATATTACAACGAATTAAATATAAATAAAATGCTAATAATATGTAGAACGTATTATTAAGTTCTGAGGAAAGAAAGAAAGTTGATATTATGAATGTATTAGTATGCATTAGTATTTACGTTCATCTCGCCGTACCCTTACGGATCTAGATAGCTATTATTATGCATGGATGTTATTTCAATCAGTTCATGAAATCAAAAAGATCAAGCGATGCCAAATCTGAGTAAAATGTTACGTTTAATCAGAGATGTTCATCTGAAATTCCGCTATTTACTGACAAACTTATGGGCTTAAACACACGTGGTTCTTTAGTCTTTTGTTCAGCACTACATATCCTTATTGGTTAACTTACCGACTGCGACTACTGTTTGTGAGCTGCAACTTACCTACTACAAGACAGTTTAATATGAATTTCGTTTCGTTTTGGCTGAAATTTTGATAATGCAGATAGCATCAAAGTTTCTTCCTAAATGGTTGAAACGTCTTATCTTCATTGAAACACGAACATTAATCATTATTGCAATACAATAACACTTCTTCAACAAAAAAGCGATAAATGAGCGTACGTAAGTGCACCTTGATATAAAATGAGACAACAAAAGGAAATATATTTTGTTACCTTTTTTGATGGTACACGTACTAGCTCTGAATTTTCCAAGGACTATTTTTACGCATTGTGAATTCTAATGAGTAATAGCAGCGGACCCATGATGTGACCAAAGCTTAAGATAAGGGAACCTTTAATTAATTCGTAATATGGGAAATAAAATGACAAAGACATGACATTAGATTTAGTTTTTGGCAAATGTTTTCCCTTTTATCTAACACACAGACTGAGAGAGGGAGTAAAGAAGTGTAGGATTCGCTAGACTAGACTAACTTTCATGCATTATGTCCCTTGTTGTCGTGCTGTGTGACCCTCACGTAAAACAAACTACACTTATTGTTAGGCAATAATAAGCGTAATGATTGTGCTTATCGAGGTAGGGCTAACAGTCACTTACACCGACACTCGACCTAGTGCCTACATAGTCTGAATGACACCTCCTGGCTCTTATCCTAATGAACAAGCACCATAATCACTTCCTTCGCAATAGTAATAGTAGTAGAAACTAGTAAATGTAATACTAGTCACAAGACTAGCATTTTTCTGGCACTTTGAAAAAGATTCTCTTTCTAATGACATGTTATGAGCTATTGTCAATTTGAAAAAATACATTCAAACAAATAAAAATATTATGGATGGAGAAGGAGAAACAGGCCACTTTAAAGTTATTACGTACTTATTTAATTAACCACAGACAAAACTAAAAGTGAGAGTGGAACACGGCTGTTGCGTGCCTTTGCATGTTTGTTTGTACTATTAAAGGACTATTTGCGTCAACTTCTTGTGTTACTGTAACTTTGTCTTTGTTTGTTCTGTTTGTCTATAGTAGCCTCATACATTCCATATTGTATTAAAAACGTTGGAAGTTTTCTATATCTCATTTAGCCAGGTTTTTAAAGAAGAAATTATACAATCAGTGATTTCTTTAGAGAGCTGTCATTTTCATGATAGGATTACGAAATCTTTTTACATTAAAACAATGGCTCGTAAAAATCTTCTGTCTAAAAAGAAGACAGTAGTAAAAAATAATTTCACTTGCTAATATATTTTATGTAAAAAGTATGCGCATGAGGTACGGATAATTGCATCAATTTAATCGTCTTCGTACTGTCATGTTGCTGTAAAAAAATATCGGTAATGTCGTATCGACTGGATTATTTGTACAATTGATATATAAAATCACCTCATTGTACTTATGAAATAACAGAAGTTTTTAGTTTATCAATTATTGAGCCAATTTTTGCCATCATGATAAAAAACCAGGGTTTTCAATGTCCATCTTTACAACTATCCATATGCGGATCATATTACCTTTTTCCCTTTTTTCTGTAGACAGTATAGTCCTATCCATCTATTATTATGAACTTACGAACTTGGGAGTAAAAGTTGTGGAATTATTAGTTGTTGGCTGTATTGACTAATGTCTTTACAAGAACGAATAAGAATACAATAGAAATATTACGCTAACCTGACACCGACACGACACGAAGTTGTAGGTCACATTACAGGCGGGGATGAATGGATAAATTTTTTTATAAAAGTAATTCCAAAGAACACCGCATGCCGCCCACAGGAAAGCATGGTAAAACCTGACTAATATTAAATCAAATCTAAAAACAGTAAGCTTCGTGACCTTTAAAGCCTTCACTATCATAATAAAAATCATAACTCGCTTTGAATAAGAATGAGGATAAAATAAAAGAAAAAAATTCTCTCGTCGATTTTCAAGATTTGAGCAGATACTTATTTACACACGTACGCTTTCGATCAAAAGATGATGATATCATGATTGGTATCAGCAAAATAACAAATCCAATTTTTTTTGCAAAGATACACATATTTACATCTATGAATTAAAATGATACTTTAAAAGAAATGCAATGATTCCTACGAATACTCAAAATACCACTTTCGATTCTGTTTCAAAAGTTAACTTTCCTTACTTTTCAAGATGTAGAAACATAACCTTGACTTCACTGCATACCTTTCATCGTATGAAATTTTAGGGATTACGCTCATTTCATTCCTATCAAATCAATATGTGCCAGGGTTATATTCATAAATTATAAAATTCTTATTAACGAATTCGCCCCATGCCCACCTCATAAGCATACCTACTTACAAAAAGATATACTTATAGAGCTTGGGATTAATTATGCAAATATTTTTCCAATTATACACTTACAATTAGCCAATACTAATAGGTAGGTATGTATAAAATCCCATTATCTTTTCAGGGAAATTGTTAGAGAAATTAGGGAAAAGTCCTATTTGATGCAAGTTAACCAATCCCGATATGCGTAAATCAAACATTAAATATAATAGTACATACATAAATAAATAGCTACCAACGCATTTTCATAATGAATCCTGATTATGCAATCTTTCGCAACGCCTTACCGAAGTATATATGTATTTTGCATCGTCAGTTTAAACTTCCATTCATATTCGAATTGCATACCTACCTACTTCATTACGTCCTCGGTTTGTATATCGAGCGTGCATGTTCTAATGATCAATTGCTTGAACCCTCAGAAATCAAACTATCTCTATCATTTCAAATTATAGATGCTACTAGGTCTGAGGAATGTATATATGAAGTTAAAATTCTTTTTGCAATAGTGATGACAAACATTTTCAATTATCCATCTAAGAACTATCTAAGATTTATCCAAGTAAACCATATATGCCTTCTTCATGTAATTGACATAAGACTCATCTTCATAATAGCATCTTCCAAACTGATAGAAATTCCATTTTTGACGGATTCGATGAGATGATGACTGATCACAAAATATCCTCCATAAAGCCAAAAGATGAACACTTTACACAAAATATCCTCCATAAAGCCAAAAGATGAACACTTTACACAAAATATCCTCTTTAGTAGGGATAATAGCGATTTTTGTTTTTTACACTCCGTAAAGCTGAGAAGACGAATGTAGTGATAATATTTATTAATATTTATGCTACGTATGCGTGTATTAAGCAATCTTCAGAATTTTTGCTGACAGATAAATTGCAGCCGTCCATTTTCGTTGGTAATGATTACTGATTACGGCTCGTTGTAAGTACGTAACGAGTTGATATTTACCGAAGAGATGACGACGGTTATGACTGTTTTAAAATGAGAGCAATTTCAAAACTAGACATGTTTAGGGTATCATCGGTCCTTAAGATGATAGCTCCGCATGCTTTTTTCTTGAAGAAAATACAACTTTTAAGGTTTAATCAAGCATTTCAAATTTCAAGTGGGCCTTCCATTCCATTCCTTCGCATGATTGAGCCTGCCTTTTTAGAATGAACGCAGAATTTTATGCTAATGATAAAAATGGGGATGACACAGTAAACCTGAAGGCCCCTAAATAATGAATGGTTTTCACTAATTCTCTGGTGAATGTGACGCAATAATCTCCTTAAATAAAAAGGATAGAATGTAGATTCAAAAGAATAAAACTTTCAAATGAGTCATGACTCCAAAAATTACGACTGCTTGCCATGTCGCATTGAGCACATACTCTAGTACTAACTTTGGTGGTCTGGTCGGTTGGATAAATTATGTCATCAGAGCCAAACTTGGAAGTAGTATTTTCTTCCTTACATTAAATTTCGATTCAAGGGTACAAACGTGACATTGGTGTGCTCTATGGATGCCAACATAAACCTACTTTTTAAGGGTTTATAAAGGTGGACACCAACGTAGATTAACGAAGAAACTATTACCGTAAATTTTAGATCCACAAGAGGCCAGTTTTGTTTGCAGTTCGGCTGTATAAGAAATGACACGTTGATATGAATGAGTTTTCATTGAAACGACATGATATCTGACATGACACTCTAATATCCGCCAGCTCAAATGGATGTTAAGTTTTGGGTATGTAGGAATAATGGTGAAAAAAGTAAATCTACAGTAAATATGGACATTCAATTAAATGCGAATAATTTATTTTTACTCCTTACATGATACAGCGCGTTTCTGTTGTCGTTACAAACACAAACTGGAAGGGGGTAGAAGTACCTATTTACTGTATTCCTCTCCCCGACTCCTACGGAATGCCATTATGTATGGTTATCCATCCTTTCATTAGGCTATGAAAATTTTGGTTGACCATCCACATTTAATCTATATTGATTACACGGAACAATACTGTCACGGCCATGCTAGGCTAAACATTTCCAACGAATTATCTTCACAACATTATCCGCTTCTAGAAATCTGCCAGCTCTCGTATGTGTCTGTTCATAACAGTTTTTGTAACGTTCTTTCCATAGATGCTATATTTTCCATGCATGTTTTATAACTCTCCAAACAAAATTATTTACTCCCACACCACAACATGTTCTTGTAACAATGTAAACACTTCAAAACTACAATCAATCTCATGGATTGTTGTGGTCGACACAAACAAATTAGATTTATGAAAGTGTTGGTTTTATTAATTATCAGACAACTGCATGTTCAAGATGAAATTGATGGAAACTAAACTTCAACGTATGTGACAGTTAAGTCTGATGTCTTGATTGAACATCGACGCATGCCGCAATCACAATTACCACAAACAAACTAAAAATCTATGTAAAATTGGGTAAACACAATCGACGAGACGAAGTCGAAACCAAATGTGAACTGATCTCACTGCTATCCTAATTGCAAGTAGATTCAGATCCCCCTTCTTTAGCGTAAGCCAGTCGGTAGATAACAAGCAAACGCTCATCTTCTTAGTTCATCATCATGTGAGTTCTATAAAGTGTGATATACGTAGGAATGGATAGCCATAAAATCGCAACTTTTTTGCAGTCTTATAATCCCACATCTCATTGCATATACAAAGTGCACGACCATCTTCAGTTTTTAGCAAAGAAAGGAAGAAATTGTTTTGCAGCGTTTCTTGTACATTCCTTTTCGCTACTTTCAAAGCGCCTTTTCACTTAAAGCGTAACCATTGCCCAAATTCAAACCAGACCCCTGCCATGTACTGATTTAAAAGATGAAGAAGAGTTAAGAATTTCATATGCTGGGGAAAGAGGAAAATGGCTACAACGTAACGTACTTGAAATCAACGTAAAAACTGATGATTGAGGAAGATGATCCAACAACAGAGTAAAGAAGTACTTTTCTGGTTTTCGACTTTTCGGTGAGTTTTTATTTCTCGACAATGGAACAAGGACGAGACAATAATACCAATGATTAACGCAAAAAATACCCACCACTATAGCATAAAAAATGATTAGCTTACTCATGCAAGATCATCCAGTATTCAGTGTTCCACGGATTGTTTACTCATCCATTTATTCCGAACTTTAGCGAGGTTTACCCACCACGGCTATTTATTTGTAAATCATCACGTTCAGAACTAGGTATGCAGGGCCAATTTTAAATTTTTATTCGAATTGATTGCTTCAATTTTATACAAAACAACTCTGGATAAGCCCGCTTAATCTTGGTCGCGAAAGAAAATGCCCATCGCACATGTCTCGATCCATTTACGTAACTATTTAATTTTTTCTACAACATAAGATTGTAATATGTGTGAATCATTTTCTTTGCCTCTTGAAATAAAAACTTCCATTCAGTAAAATCATCTAAAATGTTTACAGAAACTACGAAAGTAAGAATTGAAATGATCAACAAAATAGTTTTTGACAATCAAAGTGAGTCATGCCTTCTTTTTTCTTCCTTCTAAAAAATGAGTCACTTATCAGCAAATCATTATACTACTGCGAGTATCTAGTATCTGAAAGAGAAAAATGCCTTCATGATTGGGTCTTCCTGTTTCATTGTCAAATCATTCTTAAGCATTCTGATTCCCAAAACTGCGCTGAGTTTTCTGATTAAAGGAAAATGGAAGGGAACGAATGGATTTTAGTATGAATGACACATACTAACAAGTAAGCAAGTATCAACATCGTTGATTATTTTAGGTAAATTAATTGACCAAAGCATGTGATGTGAATATGAATATTCTACTTGAAGGCCTGCCTAGGAAGACAATGACGGTGGCCATTTACGTTTTACATTACATTAGTATTTCCGTTTATGGTACGGAAAGTCACTGACAATCATCAAGTGTTGAAAATATAAAGACTTTTAAGGAGTGAGGACAAAGGATGTTATTAGGAATGAGAAATAAAAGGATAATCAATAATCATCCGGTACATTTGACTTACCAGACAAGTCATCAAATATCATTTTTATTCCATATCTAATTCCGCGGTAGGTTACTCCAATAGACCTAAGCATTAAGTATTTACATTAGTATTTAGACTGCATGTTTTGGCCCATTCAATTCTATTCAGTTCTTTATTTTATATTTTCCCGATTAAAAATGTGGTTCGGGTCATATGCAAAATACAATACGGAAGTTTTGAGACACCATGATAGGTTCATAATACGATGGACTAATCCCATCGCGTTGGATCAAGTTCTGAAGTTTTGATTGGATTGTGAGTGGGCAAATCCCAAAAATTACTTATGGCAGTCATAATGACGGAACTCCTCTAGTTAGTCAAGTAAACATAGATAATCTAAACGAAATATTTAGGTAAACCTTAATAATGGTAATCAAATGGCAGAACAGTATCATACCACCATGATTGAATGGACTTTGCTAAATTGAGCAAATAATTATTGTTTGCCCATAAGTTATCCTATAATAATAGGTATGCCTTGCGAAGAATTTTTGCGAATATGCTGTATGTTGCAATGGCCAAAAAAGGATGCAGGCACGATGCATTAGCCTAATCTTTGTCCTCCTCTTACCTTGACTTGTTCTTTGAATGATACGTCGTAGCTGTTTTCGAATGAATCGAGTGTTGGGTGATTGTTAGTCGCTGATTGTTGTGAGACGATCATGATATGATATGGGTTTTTGGCTTACGACAATGTGGGATGATGATGATGACGACGATGTGAAAGACAGATTACGAAGGTGATTTCAAACTATGTTAGCACATATACGGTAGGAACAGGAGGTAAGAATCATAATAATAAACGATAATAATGTAAATTACCGATTGTTGTTTAGCGAGATTTCAAGAGCTGATTCCCCACTCGCCTTATTTTAAGATTCTAAACAATATAACATCCCCAGCGAGTTTTTATCCTCATGTAAAATACAAACACATCAACCCACTTGTTTTGTTTCAAGTGGCTGGTTGGTGTCAGTGTTGGCTGATGATGGTGGAATGGAGTAAAGTCATTATCATTTACTCCTCAACCATTGCACTTGCCTTCTTGCATGAATGTATTACTTAAAAAGTGTTTCATTTCTTGTCGGCATGAATATCTAAATATCAACTATGCATATTTTAAAACGTTTGACCGAGAGGCGTATGCATGGCATAGGCCTTCACCTCTCGTTGCGATTTCATAAAAAAGGGTCCTTCGTCAAGTTACTTTTCACGTTCACTTATTCTTTCCTGACAGTGGAATGCAAATTGGAGTTGACGAAATTTTGAAATACATCTTGCCCCTTGTTGTACGCTCACATAAAATTACAGACTATTATGCTCCCCTGCTTCTTGATTAGATTGTTGGACTTTGTTCATTAACATTGCTGTTTTGTGACAATGACAGAGTGATCATTGCATTATGATGATATTATTGGTCTATTGAATTGAGTCATATTAAAATTGCCTAATAATAACTAAACTGAAAGGTTATCTCTGTGGCTGAATGCTTTAATTATACATTCCAGTCCGTTCACATCACACTCAAAAATAAGAAATTCTTAAATTGCCAATGATAATGATGTGATATGATATGATGATGCTCCAATTCTTTATTGCATTGCCAATCAGACTTGGATAGTAATAGTGAATCAGAACAAAGAAGGTAAATCTAAACATCTCGATATTTTAATGCGTAGTACGATATATTCTTTTTAATAAGTATATTATTATAAGTAATTATGTTATAGTTCTTCTATGCTAATGTTGATGCTCCTGCACACAATTTTGTATTTAATTGCTAAATGAATTTATCGATTGAAAATTAGCATTCTAGTAAAATGGTAACAATTTCACTGTAACAAGTGCCAAGTGACCCTCTAATTGTCAAATTTTACTGTTGCTTGCTCTGCTCTGTTGTGCTCTATGAATCCACAAACAAGAACGAGTCGAGTGCGTGCGGATCAATACAGATGAAATATTTTTCAGTAATTCCTTTCGTTGAAAACAACGCACATAGCATATAATTTTCAATTGTCAACGTCATCCCGACTGAAGGTGACTTTGATTGCGAGACAACAATCGAGAGGTGCCTTAGAGTAATCGTAATTTATTTAATTACAATATAATAAATTATATTAAAATTTTGCGTCAGCAAAATCTACAAATCTATTGAGTGCGCGCGAACTACATTTAACTACCTAACCCTTACCACCTTCTACCTTCATTTTATTATCGACCTTGCTCATTCGTAATTCGTTTTACCTATTTTCTCAGAACTATAGAATAGACTCCACTTACTTCTGTTTTATCTGCTGTAAGGTTTATGACAAACAAAGAAACACGATAAAATGTAAATCTACCTTGCTTCATTCTAGAAAGAAAAATATAAGTTGTTAAGTCACAGTTTTTTAAATATTCTTCACGTTTTCTCTCTTTCCCTTATTTTTCTGTCCTAGTCAAACATCTTTTTGCTGCCAAATAAAATTCCTTTCCTTTCAGTCAAAAAAACGAAATAAGTTCAAGAGAGCAGCTTTGATTAGGTATTAACTCCTCAAATTTAATATGTATGAAGTGTACAGTCTACCGATGTGGACTTGCAAACATGTCACGGAGTATCAATCAAAAAATGACCAACTTGTGCCAGTTATTAAATCGGCTATATAGTACAAGTAATAAAAGATTCACTGTGCATTCTTTGCAATTACGATAGCGCAAAGTACAATTAATTTTTTTCCTGATTTGAATGAGTCGAGTCGGGTCTGTACTTGTACTACCTATACACTTGTGTACAATACAATACCGAGCCAGTATTTCCGCTGAATTGCATTGCAACTTGCAAGTTTTAAATCTTGTTGCGCCTTTTTTCTGTTTGCTTGCATTTTACATACATACATGGTCGACTGAAAACAAAAAAAAAACTAACAACTTCAGTTGCTTGTTCACTTTATTAATGACAAGTTCTTTAAGGAACATTATCATCATCATCAGCAACATCAACAGAAGTAGTAATGAAGTAAGTAGCAACTGATCTTGCGAAGGCTGACTTTTTGCTAGGTCAGTCGGTGATGATACGGGTTCCCTTCGGTTTTGCGATTACTATGATTGATATTATCTTGCAGACTAATAATAATGTTATAAGATGATGTTATTGCAAATATATGTATGGGCGATTCATACATGGCTTGTTTTTTATGTGGTATTCCATGTTGCTGAACAACGTACGTACTTGAAAAAGTAACATAATTTTTACCTTGTCTTAAGACTCCGCTCAAATATGACTGATGATGATAACCACGAAAGTTATGATCGGTGATGCTTGTAAAAATCAGATATTATTTTTTTTCTTGCCTTCTTATCCTCATCCTCATCTTCACCTATTTCCTTTTGCCACAACCAGTATTACCAGCAAATGATGGTATTCGCACTTCTCAATGCACAACTCACCACCACTGCACTGCAACTCTGCAACACTTTAATACTTGGAGCACGCAATCCTTTCTGCATCAATTATTATTGTTGCTTTTTTAAAACTCGAACAGTTTTACGATATAGGGAAGCCCAGAATAGGTTACTGAGGAAGAAGGGAAAAATTAAACATTTTTTTTTGGCAACCAACAGCCTAAGTCAAAGCCAAGCCCTTTATCACAAGTTTATGAAAAACTGTTGTTTTTCTCTAAATCATAATCATATCATATTATAGGCATACGTCAGTTACTGATTCCTAAATCCTACTTTTGAAATGTCGACTACCAACTAATTACGGATGAAATTGTTCTTTACGTCTAATGACAAATTCAGCTTAGTCAGTCGTCAATTAGGTTCGAATTTTACAGTATTGCAGTACAAAAACCCATCTTCTTGATTAAACAGGACAGGATAACCAGCCGCAGTCGATGGATATATGCTCCATTCAATTCGAAACATCTCAACTCAACCTGGCGGGATTACGGATGTACTGATGTACAGACTAGACTAAATTATGCAGCGATATAGTATAGTTAACGCTTAATTTGAAATTAAACATTTTAGCTGTTATCAATGCTCCCATGTCGTGTATATTTGTTCATTGTTCGAGAGACATGAGGAGACTAGCCGAAGCAGAATTGAAATATGGAATGGAAAATACGATGAATTTTATGATCCTTTTTAATAGCGTTTTGTCTAAATTATAGTTACTATTCTGTACTTACCAGTAAATGAATTCCGAGCTTCCAACAACGCAACGACGGCAAGGCCTCTAGAACCTGTTGGCTTGTCGCTCAGCAGCTTCCTGTCCCAACACTAACACTCCGATTAAATTCAACGGTCAACAACGGTAGAAAACTATAAACATTGTATAATGTTTTTCAAGGAGTCCAAATAATTCCACTTAACTCAACAATCAACAAAAACGGAGCAATCCGTAAATACATTCAGTTTTTTTTAAAATTCACATCAAATTGTCAGTCAATCACGAACGAGTTCCACAAATCTATATTGTTAATTGTTAACGCTTGTTCAAACTTCAAACTATTTAAAGCACCCACCACTCGAATCAAAGTTCACACTGAATTTTACCCGTATTTCACTACCGTTTTTCAGTGCTTTTTCTTCACGAAATACTGCACCGCTCGCTGCGCTGGATAGCTTTCTTCGGACTAACTAACAACAACAACTTGAAACAAGTAAACAAACAACCAGTCAACCGATAATTTTCAATGCATCATCCTCCCTCCGACAACTTTTAAACCGAAATGCTTTTTGAGGTAATTAATTAAGGAAGATCCCTCGAAGAACAAAGTAGTCTAAAAAATTATCAAATAGTCAATAACTTTTAATCAATAAATTCGAGAGCAAGACATTCAACAAGTGATCTGATCTGAACTCTTTTGACAAGAACAAAATAGGCGAATGAGGTATGGTATGAGGTATGCTCATCGTCAATCGTCATACTAGAAAAATGGAACAGTGCAGTGCAAGCAATGCATACAATGCAATAACGCAATTCACATCAATATTGATACTTTTGGCGATCGGATATGTACCACCTTCGAAGAAAAAGTAGACAAGAACGACACTAAAGCATAGGATATGATCTGATCAGCAAAAGGAACAGAGCACCTCTTCGAAAAGGATCAATCTGATTGTGATTGTATATATATTAGGCTTAAAGGTTTGCTTGATGTCTTGTCTAGTGGGACTTATTTTATGCAGGGAATTGGAATCCGATATTTTGAAGATGTTTTAATTTACGTGAGTGTATATGAGAAAAACAAGATGTATTGGATTGAACGCAAAAGCAAAGATTGGATAAGAAATATGGGATGTGGTGTGTGAGCCTTTACTCTTCTTTAGTAGTTAGTTATAAAGACAAGCGCAAGCGGGTGACGAAGACGAACATGTAAAATATTATATGTATTTTTATGCGTACCATGCAATGCGATAAATGTAGCTGTATATAGTAAACAGAAAGAAATTAGAGATGAACGCGAAATAAATGTGGAGAAGACTATGTGGTGGGTAATCGTACATGTGTTCCTTGTACATGAGGATGAGAGATTTTCAACTTTTTGTTTTGTTTTCTATGAAAAATAGACTCATATATGGCCGTGATTTTTTCGATTCTATGCATAAGACAAAATGCATACCGTAATATAGATTCTAGAGAATTTTTCCCTATCGTACACACTCACACACTTGTTCTTGTTAGGGATATCATCGTAAGCATTATGTTATGTATCGTATTTTACCTACCTGGTTGGTTAGTTGGTTTGTTGTATGTACATCAATGTATAATCAAGAAAATAAAGTTGATAGCAATGATATACTTGAATGCATTCACATGTAGTTTGTTTGAGATTGAGATGCATGCATTATTGTTGCTTTTCATTGTTGTGCGCTCAGAAACGAGGTAAAGTAAATGATGCGGTATTTGCATGAGAGTGGGGCTATGTATATGTAAGTATGAAATGAAGAAGTTGTTGGATAAGATATGAAAAATATTTTGATTCGTTGATTGACTCTACAGCGCTTTCTGGCGGACAGGTGAGGTAAAATGTAGAGACGGAGAATGATGAATCTTTAACTTAATGTCTTTTTCTTAGAGGGCTAAACTAGTCAGCAAAATTTGATAATGCCTTCAAAAGCTTTGTTTACCTGCAACTTTGTTCGTGCCTACTGATATGACTATTTATGTACCTATTGCAATGGGATTTGACACATGAAAATATTGCACGGTGACTGTTTGATGACTTACCATCTTAAAAGGAAACCCGATAAAATTATGAAGGTTTTGCCACTTAAGGTTTTTATTCAAGTCAAATCCAATATGCCGTGGCGTGGCCGTCATCACAAACCGAAACCAAACGAGAAAATTGAAAACCGAGGGGGAGCGACAAATAAAAGCTAGAGTCGAGTGGAAGAAGTCAGGAAGTATGGGGCAGATGTTCAGAAAATGTTCGAAGTGGACAGTGACGAAATGTCATGGCTTAGAATGATGGAAGGCGACATGGAACTTCTACTTCTAAGCAGTTCTCAATTTTAATCGCAATTAATGCATGCCAAGAATGCACCAAGAATGTAACTTTTGTAATAGTAATGTGATTTTTACGTACATATTTCAAGAAATTAAATAAACCTGAATCAAATTGGATCAATGGAAGTCAAAGAATTCCAATATTAACTAGAAGCTGCACGAGGACTGAAAAAGTGACCCCTTGACGCTGTACCTGGATAATCCA
>JAQIWX010000744.1:0-13888 GCA_034696785.1 Lepidocyrtus cyaneus | reverse complement strand
TTGGAGTTGTGCAGGTTGCCATGCAGCCCCTTCCAATATCCCTCCAGTCCTGATCCCAAATCTTCCGGGATGGGGAGAAAATCAGTTTGATTGTATGTGCAGGTGAAGCAGATGAGGAACGCGTCCGGCTCGATCACTTCAATTGCGATCACCCCAGGAACAGTGTAGAAGGCCAAGTACCGTACCGGAAACTCCGATAATCTTGTACTCTTTGAAACCCCGGCTTGGCTGAGGACCCACAGGTAATTTGGCAGAATGGCTTCATTATCATTGGCCGTACCGACAAGAAGCCGGACGGAGGGAAGGGGTAATCTGCTGATTTTGCAGATTGCTGACGAAGGATTTTGCTGACGAATTTTTCAATTTTTGCCTTTTCCTCCCGTTAGGTGGGAGATACAGAGTTAGGTTGGAGTAAAACGATTGGGAAGCCTGATTGATGATCTGCAAAATACCCTTTGATCAGCAAAATTTCAATATGCTCCCCACAGCAAATCGTCGCAGCCCTGTCAGCCGAAATGCTTCCAAAATGTGTTCGTTTTGTTCTTTGTGTTCATGGTCCCGCTTGGACTATTCCCATCCCATTTGATGTCCGTGTGCCTCCTCAGCATCCACAAACTGTACAAGGACTTAAACAGCTTCAAATTGGAATTGGAGAAGAGTTCCCAGCGTCCTTTCCTGACATTGGAAGTGGAAGCAGCCCACGAAATTGGACTGGCCTACAGGAGATTGCAAATTTCGGTGATAATCATGAATGGTTGTTTGCAGACAGTGATCATGCCCAATACACAGCTTGTCGCCAGCATAGCTATGATTGCTCTTTTGTATGGCGTAATTGGGGACGTTGTTGGGCAAACTGATTTTCGCCGTTTTGATGACGCTTGTAGCCAGCATCGGTTACTTTTGCTTCCTCACGCTGGATTTTGGAAGCAGGCCTGTCGTACTTTCCAAAGCTTGCTTGGAAATGGGTAAACAGCTTGGTGTGAAATCTCAGGGGAAGTGTTCCCAGTGGACGAGGAGATTTTTTGGATCCTGTCCGCTGATCGCGAATTGCGATTGGTGTAGGGCCATTCCATAAGTTGGATAGGGAGAGGGGACCGGCCATGCTAAGATTTTGTCTTCAGCGGACCTTTCTCCTTGTGGTCAATGCGAGGACTGCGCATAACCTTTAAGAAAATTATTATGATTAGGACATGATTGGATTTATTTTTTTCCAGGGAGCTTGAACGGTGTTCCTCCAGCTTCTGGAAACACAAGTTCCAGAAACCACAAGCCCATCGTCCGCTGCATTTGCTGCTGTAGAGAATCTTCCGAGTAGAGGGAGTGGGATTTCGGCCCTAGAAAGCCGACTTTGACTATATTCAAAATCCAAACTATATTGAACCGGAAGCTTCTTCTTACGGTTGATAAAGCTTCTTACGGTGACAAATGATTCTCCGATTAAGGTTAAGATCAGGTATATCTGGGTGGATAAAACGTTTCGACGAAAGAGGCTTCAAAAAAGTATATAGCTCGAATGAATAATGATGATACTAAATGATACCCGAGTCGTAACTTATTGATTTTTCAAAAAAGTATTGTAATTATTTTTTTAATGTAATGTACAAATATGATTACCTACTTGTTTGCAAATTCTGAAAATAAGTTCTTTATTCCAAATCCTTTAAATGTTTACTACAGTTCAAAACATAAAAAAGTTTCATTTTATTCGCTTCATTTTACTTACTTCTAATTTTCACACGGAATTAAATTGATTGGCCTCACCGGAAATACACTGAAACAGTACTTTAACGTAGAAATGTTAGAAAAGTCAAGTTGATTGTCACTGAGCTGAGGTCCGCTGTCCACTTGACTACTTTATATTTAAGTTAAACATATTAAACAATTAAATAAATGTCTGATAAATCTTTATAGATAAGTTTAACGGATGAAGTAAAAAAAACCAGTAACTGATTGATAGAATTAGATTCAGTTAACTGTGAAACTAAAACAAGATCAAAGATGTTATTGAGCAGAATAGATTTATCAAAATTAACAATTCATTTAAAAGTAATACCTAGTTAATTCTACAACAATGGCATTTTTAACGAGTTCCAATGAAGCACCCGATCGCAACCGCTCACTTCTTAATTTGGCGATCCAGCTCAACATAAATCTTTTCATTCAAGAGCCGAATAACATGAGCCATGTCACTCACAATTGCATGTCTGCCCATCAAAATCATTCGAATCAGAGAGCTCGGATCCCGACTGAAGGCAAACGGCCTTTCCCCAACCCCATCTCCAAGCTTGTACTGGGGCATCATGAACACGCTCTTTGTAATCAAGCCGTTGTCAAATGCCTCCTTCTTCTCCTCCGTCCAGGGCTGTGGGGCCAAGGAAATAAACAGTGCGAAGGCCCTCTGCTCATCCATAGTCTGGAAGTAGAGGTTCCCGGAAGCCAACAACAAGACGGCCACTGACCTAAAAGTTTCCAACAATAAAATATATTCCAATATTTGTTAAAATTTAATAAAGCATTTTTTCCAACTTCAATCAACATGAGATGACTCTGACATGCGTACCTGCTATTCTCTGGTTAGTGGAACTCCCTTGGGCAGAACCAGTCTCCCGTCATTCAGAAGCAAGTCCTGCCTCTCCGACTTTCTCGGCGAAAACATGTGAAGTTGAGTGGCTATGTCTCTACTCCGGAACCATGGCAGCATCTCATTAACCTCAAATGGGCTGAGGAGCAGCAACTTCGGAGGAGCCGAACCGGATTGCGCCATTTCAGAGACGACGTACTCAATCGGCCGTAGATAAGAATCAGTCCAAAGAAACTCCTCATCGGATATGACAGAGATGAAGTCTGTGGTGGCGAACACCTCATTTCCCCATCCTTCTGGCATGACCTCCTCCCAAAACGAGGTTTTCCTAAATATATCGCAGAGCCTCTGAATCCCTGACATGACTTTAATTGGCTTCCCTTTGCACACGACCTTCACAACATTGGCATGCAGCAGGTGCCGAGCCGGATGGGCTTCCACTTTCTCAATATGTGCTTCTTCCTCCTTCCTTTTCCTTCTCCGGCTCCAGCTCCCTTTCCTACTCATCCTCCATGTTGGAACTGGAGTAGTGGAGCTTGGTGGGGATGTGCTCCCTGGAGCGTTTCACAATCTTATCCTCGATTGCGTCAAATGCCAGCCAGCCCCAAAACGGAAGTGTGCAGTCGGCCCCCTTCCCCGTCAAGATTTGTTTCGTGTGGGCAAACCACTGGGGAATGATGTTGACTAGCAAGTCAACCTGCACGTGAGTTCCATACAGTACCATCAGCTTGAGTAGTTCCAGGTCCTTACACTGCTCCCCGAGAAGGTTCCCGTTCCCGATGATTCTGAAATAGTCTTCGGCGACCAGCCATTGCGCATAGTGCTTCCCGGAAGTGGCCCAGTACAGGAGTCCATCTTCATTGAATATGTTGGTGTTGCCGGAAACCCACTTCAAGATATCCTTGGTCTCTATCAGGCTGTCATTTTGCTTATCAGTCATAGTCATGATCCTTCCGGAAGCCTCATACGACATTTAGAAAGTGACGGACTGACCAAATCCCAACTTTCGCATCCGCATACAAGCTTGGATCAGCTTGTCTCGCTTCATCCTCCCACCCACCGTGATGCAGGCCCTGGTATCCACCGGAAACTTGATGTCGGTTTCTCTGATGTGCTGGTCATCCAAGAAGACACCGCATTTCTCCAGCCTCCTTATGTAGGAGGAGGACTCAAATGGAACATCGCTTGTCTCAGAGTGCCCCCCGACTGCTCCTCCACTTCACCACCAAGTTATTGCTCTGATTGAAGAAGAGCGTAGCCTCCAGCACCGAGTTGACCTCCAACCACATGCTTGCCAACTGCTCATTACTGCACTCCAACATGAGAGCTTCAGCGTCGATCAAAACGGTCAGGTTATCCTCCTTCATCATTTCCAAAATTTTCTTGCAGCCCACTCCCATTTCCAACTTCCGATGCTCACTATTCTCAGGTTGGAGTTGGATGGCCCCCACCTTTATGTTTGTGTCCAGCAGCTCCGGTAAATCCTGCTAGGAAACAAAGGGGAAGCAATACGCTCGTGTCATTTGTTCCACTGAAGCCCACTGGGATGCTTCTGCCTTTCGTAGCAAAGGTCCCACGCCGTCATGACCAACTTGGCTGGGATCTACTTGGACTCCTTCGGGATCACTTTGTTGGAGATCCAAAAGTCAATCAGTGACTTGTGCTTCGTCAGTAATTTATACAATTCTTTTAACTGGGCGTCGTCCAAAGTTGATTCCTCGAAGGGTGGTCAGTGATCCCGGGACCTGCTCATTTGGAATCCGATGAATCCAGAAGCTGTAGAGTCCCTCTCCCTCCTTCTTACTTTTCAGTAGCTTGAATACATACTGCATCTCCTGAATAGACAGTTCGGAGTAGTAGTAGCTCAAGTGGGTCAGCAGGATTGCCAAGTCCGGATGGCCAACCTCCGTCCTTTCCGCGGCCACATCCTTCGCTCTGAACGGAACGGCCATGAGTCGATATGACTGTGCAGTGTCTACTCCAAATTCAACTCTCCATCTTTTGCTCAGCCCAAAGGTCACTCTTTTGCTCTTTTGCCCACTTCCCGACGAAGATAGCCGGGGCACCAGAACTTTGGTCAGATACTCTTTCTATTTTCGGAAATCAAGTTGCTCGTTACAGACAGGGCTTGTAGAAAGATGCCAAGAGAAAAAAAAACGGAGAAACAAATTAATGTATTTTAGTTTTAACATAACATGTGTATGCATATATTTTTAAACTGTAGCAATGCCAATACAAAGTTTAATAAAAAAAGATTTTATTTTTTATATTTATAAAATTGATTAGATTATTGACATCTGCCTAACCTTGACATATATTTATATATTTCTGTCATGCACTTATTTAGCAGTCAGTCTTGCACCGGGGTTACAATTTATTTCTTAGAATGTAACTATTCAAAACTTTATGTTAAAAATTAAATGTTATGTGAGCATGAAGTACATTTAAAATACTGCGGCAAATTTGCTTCTACATCATTTAAACAAGAAAGGTGGAACCAATTCCGACATACAACGCACATGATTTGTTTGTCAATATGCTCTGTATCTCCGATACATTTACTTGCATGACAAATGGACCAGCTTCCGTCATCGTTAAAACAATTCGACACGAATTGTTTACATTGACCGATACGGATGCTTTCAAAGGAAACAGTTGGCTGTGCCAGATTTTTTAAAACATTTTCTTTCATTCTACGGGGTAATCTAGGACACTGTAAAACAACCTGCTCATCTCTTTTAGATTCTAATAAATTAAGAATCCAACGTCGGTTTCGCAGATGATTTTCTTCTTGCAAAGTATAGTTAGATGGAAAAGGCAACTTCTTTAAGAAAGCATAAACCATTAGGCAAACAATGATGCCACATTCAGATCCATCTAACTGTCTTGGGGAGTCAGACGCATAAAAAAGTACCCATTCACTAGTATTAAATTTCACATCATCAGTTATATAAATGGCTTGAGCTATTTTTAACAATGAACAAAACGTATCAATACGGGAGCTTCTCGTTGTACAATGAAACATTGAGTCAAACAAACAAATTGTCTTCGTTCTTAAAATTATCGCCCCAAGCATCCAGTGACCGCTAGTTGAGACGCAAACCAGTACCAAATCCTTGTTAAGTCCACTCTGTTCGTAGGAGTAATGTGCGATATGAGTTGCTGGATTGTCTTTGCATACAGATTGATAGAGCAGTTCGCTAATGTATAATACATTACAGTAATTCTCCTTTTGTAGCATGGTGGTTATAGCACAGTCAATTAAAGAACCTTCGAGCCAGTCACATTTTAAAGATGGATATTTTGCAAAGCGTTGTTCTTCATTTTTGAAATCAAATTGGCAGGTTCTTGAAAAAAACGTCTCAAACTCATCGTCCTCAATTGGTGGGGCGTCAAAATCGTAGTGATTAACTAATGCTAAGGATGGATGAGTACTCAAAAAATCTTCGTCAGTTACATTGTCCCGCTCCAAATTCATCAAGTTGATCCCATCATCAGGCAACTTAAACGACTCCCTTGGATGTGTAACAAAATTTTTGAAACTGTCACCGTTGTCATGACCAGCATTCTCCGTTATTTTTGAGTTCCTTGCAGCCAGCTCAGAGTCCTCAGCTTCTTTCACGTTTGCAAGTAAATCCTGCAGATTTGGCTTCTTTCGCCCCAGCTTTCCTTTAAAACCTCGTCCCTTCTTCTTAACTACGCTTAGTTTGTGGGTAAGTGAGTCCACGCTAACTATGTCGCCAATGGACATCTGGACAGCCATTATATGCCAACATAAAGGAACGGATTCACAGCTACAGATGAATTCTCGTTTGTTACTTTTCGGGTTTGGATTCCGACGGATATGGTAAATCTTAAAAGAGTATGGACTGATGACGACAAAGAGTTGTTGGTCTGCCAAATGTCCGAACATCCTCATTTCAATACATTTTTGCGCTCTCAGCTCGTTAGAAAGGTTGTGATTATCTGGCAGTAACTCGGATGGGTCGGAGGAAGCCTTCACTGCTGTGACAAACTGACTTTCGGTAAAATGCACATATGGCGGCTGCTTCCATTTGAATGCGTGAATCAATTCCTTTTTCATTCTGTATCTTCCCATATTTCGTTTTGCTCGAAAAAATTCGGACAGGTTACTGCACTGTAGCTCAATCAGCTTCAGAACTAAAGCATCGACAGGAAGCTCTTGACGATTGTTGTCTACTTTTATCACTGCATTGACGCTTTCAACAATGTTGCTAGTCGGAAGGCAATCTTGAAATGCAGCAAATTGTTTAACATTAAACCTTGCTGACTTCCAGATGTCGCTTTCTAGATTGTCTTCAAAGTATTTCAGGAATCCGGCTGACCATTTCTGCTTGAATGCTTCCAAATTTTCGGCAAATTGAACAGAGTCAGCACTTTCCAGTAATAGGGTGATTTGCTGGGACAAAATAAAAATATCTTCCTCTCGGTTTCCTCCGCCATCTTTCAGCCCCTTCAGCCATGCCACGGCGTCTCGTTTTAAATGGTTAGCACAGCTCACAAGAACATCACCTCCAACTACTCCTTTAATTGCTGAAACAATGCCATATTCTCGATCAGTACAAATAGGAATGGAATATTGTAGAAGTAACGACAGCTCCAGATTCTCCGCCATAATTTCCCAGAATGTTGTATGAACTTTTGGCAGTTTACGATCATGAATGAGAAAAGCAACAGGAAAAACCGGATCTCCATGCAAAAGAGTATTTCGCATAACTAAAACTGAAACATATGTATCTCCCAGCTTGAACGTAGTGTCATAACTAAGAAGCTGCTTTAACTCAGGATGTTTCTTGGATTGCTTGAGAAGCTCATTGGCTATTTGCAGCGTCAAAGGTTCGGCAAAAATCATAATGTCCAAGGGATACAGTTCAATTTTGAGAATGAAGTCTTTCAGATCTGAATGTGCCATATCATACACGGACGCAATCTCGCATTTGCTTATTTTCATTTCCCGGCTTTGCTGCTTCTTAAAGTTCTTCACTTGCTCCAAGTCCCGAGGGGTGTCAATAGGCTCATAGACAATGCGGACCTTCTCTGACCGTTCCGGGGTTTCCAATGATCCTTCTCTGACAAGGGTCTGATAAACTTTTTTGGGGCGAATTTCACGGTCCTTGACTAAGCTCTTGATTTTCTCTTTAACTTCTACGCTTGTCCTAATGTACGGCCGGTTTTTTTTTGAGTTTCCGTGAGATTGATGGACATATAGTTTCTCATTTCCAAGATAATGGATCAGCACTACGGTTGTTTCCTTGTTCAGTGGTTCCTTTAGCCAGTACGTTATTTTACTGAAATCCACCGCTATCCGCTTTCTCTCTGCTTGGCATTCCTCCGATGAATCTTCTGGAAACAGCTTCATCTTGTAGTAGGTTTTCACTACTGATTTTTTAATAATGTTTTGTCCACTGTGTCTGAATCCGAAGTACTGGTCTTCCAGGAAACGGGTGTCTTTTTCCGATCGTTTTCGATACAGGAAAACCATACCAGCTTTTGGCTTTACAGGAGGGTCCAATAGAACGGAGTATTCCTTATTTCCTTTATCAGCTGCCTTGAGAACCGAAACGATCTTGCTCACTGCTAACTCCGTTGAACTAGTCATAAATGCCACGTTCTGCTTTTCGCCATCTAAAATAATAACATAAAAACCATAAGTTAACTGTCAAGGGGGATGTCAATACAGGAACACAATACTCATGAACTCATGAACAGAAGGCAAAAAAAACAAGAATTGATTCCTACCTTTAATTGCAAAATCATTTAATTCCACTGATTGCCGTGAAGCAGAAGGGTCGTCGCTCTCTTCGCCCGCATCGCCCCAAGCATCAAGGTTTGGCTCGGTCTTCGCCCTTTTTGTAGGTGGTGGGTCTGCCATGTCTACAATAGTTAAAAAAGAATAACAGGAATTAATTAAGTAATAAATAAACCAACATCAAATTACAACATTAGCATTGTCAGTATGAGGATCTGAGAATACGTCGTGAAATTAAATTTAAACACTTACCACTTGAACAATCATTGACACTTTAGCCACCTATTTTTTCACTTTTAACTGCTTAGTCTGTTATTTTAACTTGATGCCACGATTATTGCCAAAAATATAAACACAACAGTCATATGGGTTTGGGTTTGGTTGAAGAAATACGACAATTGACGAATCACTATCAAAATTCACACCTCAAAATTGGACACTTAATATTCACACCTGGTCCACCACCTACAAATCGAGCCAATTAAAATTCACACCCAAGTTTGAAAAAAGTCAACATGTCAAATCAGCTAAATTATCTTTTTTACAAATTACAATACGGTAATTATTGTTAGAATCATATGTTATTATTGTTAGCTGTTGACTTAAACTTATCTGGAATGACCAGGTCGGGTAATATAGCTGGATCCTTAAACTTGTGAGGGTGAAACTTGTATCTACGAATAACTTGTTTCATGCATTCCTCAGACAGTAGCAAAGCAACGCATCGTTTGTATCATTAACGGTTGTTCTGTTCACTAGTAACTTCTTGTATAATATCCCCGGACTGTTTCAGAGGATGTGAAATTGCTTCCTTTTTTAATTGACCCCTAATTAAACTAATCGTCTCTTTCAATTAACCTGGGCCTTTTTTGTACTATTAAGAGAGTAAATGTAACCATTTTGTGCCACTTGCTGCGTAACTTTTCCTTTGGCTGAAATAGAACGGACAAACTTTCTTGTATTATCTGCCATGGTGGACGACTGATATGGAACTGAGCATTTTTTGGCAATTCATATGACAAGAGTTGACAAATCACAAAATTATCTATGAGTTCTGAGGAGTAAATTATGCAAACCATTTTTAATTCCAGTATGTAATGTATGAGGTGTATCAACACAATATGCAAACGACGACGATTAGTATGCAAAATATGAAGGTGTGAATATTGATAGGAAATTTTTTTTTTCAACTTTAAGTTTTTTGGAAAATAGTTTGCCAGGGGTGTGAATTCTAAACGCCTTTCCAATTGACTTTGTTTGGAGGCACATAAGTTGCCGACGTCAAGATCTTACAATGCATACTGAGGGTAATTTGCTGACCATTTATTTGTAGTAAATTGCTGACCATTTTTGTCTGGAGGACAAGTAAGTTTAAAAAAATAGCTGTTGGTTTTTTAATGAAATGACTGATTTAAATTGACAATATTAATTAATAAATCTTAATGATTCTTTTCTTTCAGGGTTCTCCAATGAGTGAAATGAATCAATCAAGGAAGTCCGCCGCTGTTGCTGGATCCCCAGCCTCAAGGTCTAGCGTCGTCGCTGATACTTCTCTGCCAAATGTTTGAAATCTCTCGCTTGAGTTCCAACGCTTCCATGGAGGTGGCTACGGGAACGCCGGCTTCGGAAAAACTTGAAACTGTTCAAGAAGAAGAAGACAAGATCTTCAGGAACGCGGAAGTCGTCCTCTTCAAATATGAGCAGCAGGGATGATGATGTCACCATCCCCTCCGAGTTATTCAGCACGCCGTCGCCCAAGACTCCCGAGAACGGTGCCGCGATGGGAAGGAAGTTGACCTCGACACCGAAGTCAGCAAATAATGCCAACTTGCCCAGGTTGTTTGTGTCTCCTGTCCCCGCCACTCCTCAGAAGAGCCCTGGTCGGAGATCCAGAAGCTGTGCTCCGGAACAGGAACAAAGCTGTTCAAGATGAACTTAACGACAGCGAAGAATCACGCTGCTCACTTACTCGAGCAAGCCCACGATCATCATCTCCTGCCGTCCTTCCAATAAACAGTTCTCAATTGAGCCGGCTTAAGCCATTGCTGCTCCAGAAGAGTCCTTCCCTGCTCCAAGTAAGACACCTGTTGTTGCTGCTGAAGCAACTTCACCGAAGCCAAGAGCGAGCATTCTTCGCGCAGGGAGCCCTGCAGCATCCTCCCCTTCCTCAACCAAGAAGAAGCGCGGCAGCAGCGTCAGCTTCGATCTCCGGAAGGCGACGCTCAAGCAAAATCTGCGGCAGTCCGTCATCCCAGCAAAAGATTTTGAAGATGACATTGATGAAGAAGGGGAAGTAGAGCAGTCCAATTTGGATGCTTCAATGTCGCTGCCTGGGACACCCGAGGGGGGAAATGAGCTTGTTGTGGTGGGAGCTGCGGCTCCACGAAGGACATTGACTCCGCATCCTCGTGCCAAGAAATCTACGTTGAAGTAGTCAACCCCACTTCTTCAGCCTGTCATGAAAACAACCTTCAACCCTGTCATGTCCATCTCCATCGCCAAAAAGAAAACTAAGAAGGAGACGTCCAAAGATACTCCAGAGAAGGTGATCCCAGCGGCTCGTAGAACTAGGAAGGATGCCGCTCCTCCGACTCCAGCACAGATGGAGATCCAAGGGAAAAGGAGCACGCGACAGCGGAAGTAGAAACCAGAACAGAAACATGTTGATCATATTCATAAAGAGATATAATTAATAACAAAAAATAATTTGCATTTTAAATTTTTTTTGTACATCTCATTTGTAGTTACTATCATTATAATTATAAAATTATGTAGGTAACAATTAGGTGGGTGGCGTTGTTAGTTAATTAATTTAAAAAAAATACGGCAGTAGGCCTTTTGCGGCCACCCCCAATAACCAAACGACTTTCTCAGTTTCTCAGCTCCTGGCGGGACACACATAATATGCTGTGATTAACTACGTAAATCATAAAATATACCACTTTTCCCAATGTTAACCGTATCATAATAATCCATAATGTTTCAATCAAATCAATAAATGTTATATGAATTCGTAATAACTGATTTACTTTTTTTAATTGATTATTTTTATTTATTTGGAAGAATGTTATTATTAAGGCCCGGATTATAGGCACTAAAAAATCGCGAAATAGGCAGGCAAAAAGGCACTAAAAAGGGCCAAATAGGCACTTAATTAGGCACTAAAAATCGCAAATACGTACCTAATTAGGCACATTTACCCTAAAATTTAGCTAATAAAATTTGAAAATACCTCTATTCTGATGTTTAGAAGCCTTAAAAACGGAAAGTTACATGGTACTTAAAACTTTAAAAATTTTTTACGTGAGATCAAAATTTTCATGGGAATTTTTTTTGGTCGATTAACAATTTTTTTTCGCAACAGCCTAAAAAATCTGGAAAAAATGTCAAATTTTCTAAATTTGTGCAAAATAGGCACTAAAATAGGCAAAAAGTGTCAAAAACTGTCGAAATAGGCAGATATAGGCACGTATAAGCAAAATAGGCACTAACCCCCCAAATAGGCATTTATAGGCACTATAAAACTTTGCCAAAATACTCCCACTACCATGAAACGTATTTGCCAAGTGAAAGCCTACGATTATCTGCTAAGCATTAGAATAGGCAAAAAAGGGCATATCCGGGCCTTAGTTATTATAATCCTGAAGAGTTACCTGTATTACAAATTGCATTAAAAAAATATAAAAAAACCATTAACATAAAACTTGATATAAACTATTGAATCTTACGGCAACAATTAAAAATTTCATCCAATCAATTGATTCATAATTTGTTTTGACATTTAAAAACATATACATAGTAGGTAGTTATATACTTTGAGTTTCTTTATGAGGATCATTAAAAGTTTTTGTTTTTTGTACGGTTACAGTTTTTTTCAAAAATCAATTAACGTGAAAAAAATTTGATTGGGTACGTAGGTCAGGTCAGTTAAAGCACATGATTGATTGACAGTTAAGGCCCCATCCCCTTCCTTGAAACTAGGTTGGCCGAGCCGGACACTTGGCCTTATGTGTGAGTTCCTGTTGGAGCTCTGGGAGAACTGGCGAGGGCAATAAGCGCACTGGAATGCCCTTCCCGAGTGAACATTCCGTTTGTGGGTGGTGAGGCTCTTGGGACTGCCGAAGCGCTTGTGGCAAAGGTCACACTCACAACTGGCTTCCGCCGGCGGTTCCTCACTGGCAGGGGGTTGGTCGAAGGTCACTTCTTTATCCTTTTGGGGGACGAGCTGGTCGGCAGGGACTGCTGGATTAAGATGTTGAACGGCGGGGGTCTCCTCAGCAGCGGTAGTCTGACCCCGCTTCGGACAAAAATGTTGTTCATGGCGCTTTCGATTGGCCTCCTTGGAATAGGTCTGGAGGCAGTATTTGCACTGGAGCTGGTGGAGCCGGCGCTTGGCGGAAGAATGGAAGGTCCTTTGGTGGGCAGCCAACTGCAGTTTTCTAAAGAAGCTCTTCAGGCAGAGGCCGCACTTGAACCGCCGCAGCAGGGCCTTTGAGTGGCCCTTCCGACAGTGCCGCTTGTAGAAGCCTTTGTGGATGAACTCCTTCCCACAAATGTGGCACTTGTGGTTGGGATTGAGGTGGAGGGTCTTGAAGTGGGAGACGAATCCTTGACAGTCTTTGAAGAAACGCTGCTTGGAGGAGGGGCAGAGCTGGCATTTGATGCTTCCCGTCTCCGGATCCATGGCGTAGGAGGATTCAACATACATTCCGTTTTTCTTCAAGGTGGAGGAGGATGGCTGATCAGCTTGGTCACGTTCCGTGGACATTTTTAGCGTCAAGCCTACACTCTGCATGAAGTGTTTTTTAGACTCCTCCTCTTCTTCTTCCCTGAGATGATCGGTAGAATGAGTTCCTCCATTCCCTTCGTGCATTTCGACTTCCATGACTTGGGAATCCGATTCCTCCTCCGGACTTTCAATGATGGGCGATTTGTCTTCGTTGCCGACTAAGACATGATCAGGTGGAGGAGCCGATGAGTTGACGTCTTCCTCTTCATTTCCTCCGGCATCGTAATCATGCTCCTCGTAAGACTCGTCGCCTGATTCTGAATCCATTCTTCTTCAATTCTTCTAAGCCATCATCATCATCATTGTCTGATGATGAGTCTTCTTCCCCTTCCAACGGTGAAGAACAACCGGGACACAAGCACTGGCCATAATGAGCATGTTGCAGATTGGGCGGATATCCCAAAAAGTGCTTCAAATACTTGGCTTCCTTCTCCAGCAGCTCCACTGCCTCCCGACGCTTATCCCCCAGTAATAGCTTGAATTGGTTGGCGAAGTTTGCAAAGGCCGAGACGATAAGATTCGCCATTCCACCAGGATGGGCAGCCTTGGAAACCGGAGCAGGATTAGGAACGGATGGGATCTGTTCCAACAATTGGGAACCTGAAAAATTAACAAAACAATTTAAAAAAAATTAAACCAATTAATTTAAAATTGATTCAATTCAGCTGGACGCACATTTTTGAGAAGTGGCTTTCCTGAGCCGCTCCACAATGGCATACTGCGCTGCGGGGGTCTCCCCCTCCTCCTC
>JAQIWX010000743.1:0-13888 GCA_034696785.1 Lepidocyrtus cyaneus | reverse complement strand
TCTCACCAATTTCTTTCTTTCCTTTGTTGTTCAAATTCGAATCTCTTCCCGAAATTAAAAAAATAGCAAAAATGTAAATGCAATTTAAAAAACTGTTATGTACTGTTGCAAAAAAATTAAAACACCTTACTATTAATGTCACAAAATTAATTTTTTTTTGCAAAAAAAGAAGTAACCATCTCCTTGAGAAAAAAACACGAAAGAATCATGTCGTTCGTGAAATGCATTTCCCATTTCATAACAAAAGCATCTAGCAAGTGGTAAGGTTTGATTTCCATTGCACATCATCACGTCACTTGAAAAAATAACATTATCAAGATTTAGAAGAAGTACGGACAAATTTTCATGTATTTGCGTATTCTTATAAGGATAATTGTCAGTCAGTGCAGTGCAGTGAAGAAGCAGTATAGTAATGTTCCCGATCCGATCTATATGAATTTATATGTACAAACTTATTCTTCAATGAAAATCGTATAAAAGTCCATAACTTGAACGAATCATATAAGGGATAGGTGGGAAAACGCTATGCATAGACCTTCTCTTTTTTTGCTTCTGTAAGTATATGATACGATTCGGTGATATGATAGTTTTGGCCGTTTGCGTTTGTTTATAGGAAAGAATATTATACAGATAAAATGGTGTAATATTGATATGGCTTGTGTATGAGTGTATGTATTACATTTGCATATACCAAAAATAAGTACATGCATACGCATACGAACAACATGGTACTTATATAGTACAAGTTAGCTTATCTGTCATATCTAACATATCTAACACAGCTTTATGTAGTACAAAAACAACGTACATTACAAAGTATACCAAACCAATATGAGTGAGGAAAAAAGATGAACAGGAGATCGAATGAGATGGTGGTTAAGTTACGTAAAGATAAAGAAGGTGCCTATTGATAATATGTGATTCATCGTCATCATCAACCTCGTCTCGTCATACATCTGTACGTCCTACGTACACAAAGGGTAGTAGTACTTTACAATTACAACGGAGTATGGAAGGAAGGAACTTTCTCTGATGTGTATACTATGTTGGCGAGAGCTCTTGGAACGGAAGGTTTGGTCTTGATTTGTATTTTTCCTATGGCTCACCCAACCTTTCTGTCTCCTCGGTTTAATTGTTTCCTTCCAATATGTAGTTTTATTTTTCTCGTGCAAATTAGATCAGATGTTTAGCGTAAAACAGTTGGAAAGCTGACGCACGGGATGTTTTAATTTGGTTTTCCAAGTTAACGTTTACATATCTGCTGGATCGATCAGCTTGCAAGAATCTCGGAAAAAAGTGAGAGTGAAAAGCAAACGCTTTTACTAAACGTAACGTGACTCCCACCCCACGAATGACAAACACATGGAAGAGTTGTTGTAACTTTATCGTTTTATTAGCAGTATTCAAATTCAGGTTAGGGGTTGAGGTTGCGATTGGTTGGAGGGAAGGAAAGTATTTCAGACTTCCATAATAATATCAGAGCGTTTCCTAGAAATAATTATTCGTAATTGTGGAATGTCACAAAATTTCTCAGTAACTTTAAACTTGTGACTTGTTGATTGTTGTTGCTAGTGAAGTGACTGTGGGAATTTTCTCCCGGAAGTGGTATAGTACATGAGCTGGAGCTGCGTACCAAACAGCAGCAAAAGTAACACTTAGGCCATAATAGGCTCCTTTCTCTAGGCTGTAAACACAACGAAGACTGACGGGTCATAGTAGTCAGAACCGGAACCTTGTCATTTTCTAAATTTTTTATGTCACATGTGATATCCCTTTCCATCGTCACATTATTTTGACTACTGGTGAAAGTTGCGGCCTAGTCGAGTGGAGTTGTCTCCATCCTATACACTAAATCTTCTTCTTCCCCTTTTTGGAAATCTTGAAAGCCATACATAATGGTGAAGCTGTTTGCGATTAGCGTTATCAGGAGGCCAGTGGACGGTCTACCTGACGGACGCTGTGTCCTCCTGAAAGGATCTTATGATCTATCTTCGTTCGGGTTTTTCCAAAGGGCGTCCGTGAAAGAGTTCATGTCATTTTCATCTACGACTATTGTGGAGCGGACTGGGCCAGCTACTAGGCAGTCTGTGAAAGAGCAAGGTGAGGAATGGCTATAATAATTAGCAATAATTAAACAACATACGTATCTTATTCATTCGCATAAAAACCTCAAATTTTATAATGATGGATTTGGATGAAAATTATAAATTATTTTTTATTGCAGAATTCTTTTGTCACGTGTACGTCCGAGCTGATGGACTTTCCACTGTACTAGTCTCGGATGTCGATTATCCAAACAGGGTGGCTCACACTTTAATGACAAAGGTTTTGGATGATTTCAGTAGCAAATTCGAATGGAGAACTGTAGGTCCAGAGGCTTTAGACTCGTATAGAGGTGATTACAATATTATATTCTTTGCTGATTTAGATGTTTGCCTGACATGGGATGAGCAACATATTTAGCTTAGCAAAAAAATTGATAGATTTACTTATTACTTCATCCTGTTTTATTGTTATGATTTTGCTTATAGAATTGGACCAAATATTAGTCCGATATCAAAACCCTCGTGAGGCGGATGCGCTAACACGAATTCAAGCCGATTTAGATGAAACAAAAATCATAATGGTAAATTGTTATAATTTAAAAGTTACAGTAAACAGTTTTCATAGGATATTAAGGATGTAGTTAACTAAATTAATATTTCTAATTGTCTTTCCAGCATAATACAATCGAGGCTGTTCTGGAGCGAGGAGAGAAGCTGGACGATCTCGTGGCCAAGTCAGACAACCTTTCCGCGCAGTCCAAAATGTTTTATAAAACAGCAAAGAAGACTAACTCCTGTTGCAACTTTTAAATTATCGAGTTACAAGCACTTTGTAAAATGTACATTATTCCATTTTAATGAAAAGATAAATGTGCGGAGCTCTAGAACTTTATAGCCAAATCAGAGATATTATGTTGCATTGCAAGCAAAAAATCATGTCTATATTTTGATATCAGCCTAAACCTTACTACTAAATTGTTGTAAAAAAAGTGAAGCGAAGACTAAACAAATGTTCATACTCCGATAGAGTAAATTATAATACTAAATATGTGTAGCCGTGTACATACATATTCTGAATCTGAATATTCTGATTGAAACTATATGAAAAGTAGTACATAATATTTATATTTTACATTACGACAAGGACCGATAGAAATCAAAGATTTAATTGTATACCCAAATACCCGATAATCAACAAGGTTCCTGAAGGACTGGACAAACATAATCTTACTTCTATAAGCAGGAAATAATATATTGTATACATACTTGTAGAAAGGAAGTAATTAATATCGCGAAACACTAAGAAATTGATTGTGAATTGGTAGTGAATACTGACGATGAGTATGTTCAATAGTCGAACTCATCGTTTCGGTTGTATAGTTAATGTCCTGAGGAGAGGATGACAGTCAGTGATGAGGGTAACCATCAAATTAAGAGTTAGTACTTTAGGTAGGACATGATTTTAGATATTGCTTGAAAAGCCATTCAGCGTTTTTTTTACTAAACGAGTTGTATGGAGTTGGGTAGCCAATCCAATCCAGGAGTATAGTTTTCCTTCCTTGAATATCAATCAATATTTTAGGTATTTTTTATTTTACCCAAAATATTAGAACGTTTTGTTCTTCGATACGAAAAATGAGCTGAGATCATTTATGCGATATAATTTTTTATGTTTCGAAACATTTTCATGCAGATAAGTCTGTCGTTTTATAATAAGTTTGTATTTCGTATGTATTTCTATTGCTCCTACTATTAATATTGTGCTGACAAAAAGCATTAAAACTTCTAATTTTCAATGATGTGATAGGGATGCATGCAAGTTTAAGGTACATACAGGCATGGGCTGGCTATTTAAATTGCGTTTTAAAAGCTTAAATTGTGGTGTGAATTTTTATGTATCGGTGTCAGTTTTAATAAAAAGATACTTTTCTGGTCAAAACGGATTATATTATAGATCGGTTTTTAATTTTCTAAGGGAAAATACAATTAACTTAACGATGCATCATGAATTCATCATCGCAATAATTGGTACTAACTAATATAAGTTTTCATGGGCATCTTCTCATCTAAATTAAATTGCATACACATCATATTCAGTTCAGCGAAAGCAAAGCGTTCAAGTCAGTTCTTATTGAAGGATGATGTTGCTTCGGTGCATGCACTAAGGAATGTTACAGCTGTAAAAACAACCCCGCGTAGAGTTCAGCTTGTTTTGTTTTTGTTCAAGCTGGCGTAACATATCAATAACAATATATACATACCATCAAGAATATAAATATTCTTCTGAAGCTACAATTTACAATTAGTTTGATTTGATTTTAAATTTTGAAATGGGGTTCGACCATAGTTTGTGAAATTGTGAAACGGGATTGTCAGATAATCATCATTTGTCTGTTAGATTAAAACTGTCGTGTCAGCAGGTGGATGGAAATGGAACAGAACGTATTGACTCATTACGTTGTTGACGCCCATGGATCACATCTGCCACTGATTCCCATTCCAACGACGACGACTACAACAGCTTCTTCATCAACCGGTGAAATATGTCCACTAACATCATCATCATCATCTTTCGCTGGCCATCATGCCGTTTATTCGCAGGTGCAGCAGCAGCATCAAGAAGGAGGGCAAAATCAACTGGAGACTCATGTGACAATCATCAGCTTCGAACAGTGCTGTGTTTGTTCCGTCATGTATGAGCAAAGAAGACCTGGTCCAGTTCCACAACCGGATCTGAACCGGATGGTTTCGAAGGTTTTGGATGTGCTGCCGGAAGCCCAGTTCTTTCGAACGTATCTTCCCTTTTGCGTCAATTGCACTAGCCTTCTGAGGAAGTTTGATCGACTGCGGATTGAGTTGGAGTTCGTTAAGACTCAGTTGGTAACTTACGTTGTCGAAAGTCTAATCCAGGTACGGGCCGAAGGAGGGAGTCAATTGGAGGGGTTGAAAGCTCAGATACTGAACAGTAATGCGATAGCAAAATTCTAATCAAATGAAGTTAGATTAATCTGCTATAGATGTTTAGCATAAATGAATTATTTTGATTAAGGTTCCTAAATGATTTTTATTTTAATTATTGAAGGGTGGACTAATATAAATTCAAGCGGGGAGAGCAGTCATAAGAAGGGATTTTCCGCAACCAGCACTAGCGCTGAAGACAAGACTGGCGATTTATCATGGGCCGCTTACAATAACCTTGCTAAAAGTGCGACATCCGTTGGGGAGCCAATTGAAAACTGGAACGTTGACTCAGAAGTCATCGTTGAAGCTGTGAATACTACCGTTCCAGCATTTCCCTCAGAAGACAAAGGAGGAAGAGGTGATGACAATTTGGATGAAACGGCAAGCGTGTCCGAAGAGGATGATGCTATTGAAGATCCTTCAGAAGCGTATCATGATGAATCAGCGGACCCTCTGGCGGGACCTGCTATTCCGGTGGAGGACGACGAAGAAGCAGTCAGTCACAAAATAAGTATGCCTCTACAAATGGAAGGAAGACGAAGTTTAAAAAAAGGGAAAAGAAGATTCCAGGGAATTGAGCAAGACGTAACTCCGTTAATTTGCGTGAACTGCGGAAGGATACATGAGAGCGTTGTAAGATATAGGAATACGGAATACTAACCGTGATAAATACATGTAAAATCAGAATTATGACCTTTTGCTAAGAGCTCGTCTTTGTGGTTTGTAAAATCCCGTTAGAAAACGTACAACGCTCATGTCCAGGTTTGCAACTCTGATGACTTGCAATTGGAGAAGATTTGTACAATTTGTACCGAGGAATTGCAGCGTCCCTGTATATTTGGAACATGGAATGACTTTAAAACGCATGTTTTGCATCAACATCAAATTGTAAAACTGGAAGTTTGTCAATTTTGCAGACTAAGGTTGCTGCCCTTTGGCATTAAACACCATAAATGCAAACAAATTTATAAGCGACAACTGGACGAAGAGGCCATCTTCAAATGTGACCAATGTGGAAGAGCCTATAATTACAGAGCAAATCTTACAGATCATGTCCGACGAAGTCATAGAGGTTTGAAGACAATTTTGGTTAGCCATTTTAATTTAATTCACTGCCAGTTCCATAGAATTGAATTAATTTTTTATGTTTGTATAGATCAAAAGCATTCATGTGACATGTGTGGGAAGACTTACGGTTCTCCAATGCTGCTCAAGTTCCATGTTGAGCGACACAAAAGTGTGGTTACAAAGTTCAAATGTGATGTTTGCGGAGTCTGTCTTTCATCCAATTACAGTCTAAAAGAACATACGAAACGCCACACTGGAGAACAGCCTTATGATTGCTCGGTTTGTCAATACGAATATGTTTTCAATTTTTGTCGTTAATTTTATGTATTATTGGAGATTAATGACTTTTGATGATGCTATTATGGTTATTCCTTTCCTTGGTTTAAGATTTGCAAGAAGAAATTCTCGTCGAAAACCATTTTTAACGCTCATCAAATGGTGCACTCGGATGAGAAGCCGCATAAATGCGAAAAATGTGGGAAAGGATTTAAGTTGAGGGTAAGTCAGTTGTAGCATTTTTGTATTTGTCAAGCATTATAACTTACAGGGCCGTAGCCGTAACGTTGATGGGCTGAAAATGATTTCCTTTACTAGGGAACAATGCGGCGTCACCTTTCCAGGCATCTGCTATATGAGACAAAGTATACCAAAAAGTGTCCTATCTGTCCAAATTCTTCCTTTCGTAAAATTTGGATTTTGAAAAAGCACATGAAAACGGAGCACCCTGGAACTGTGCAGATGGCAGAAGTTTTCGAAAAGTTCAAGAACGTAGACGACACTCCTCCAAGAAGACCCCAGATTGTTAAACCTGGAAAGAAGAGTTTGTCAGGTAATGTTTAAGTTCAGAACAGAGAGAGCTAGTAGTTTGATAATAGCAATTTGCTGTACAACGCAAAATAAGATTTCCCTTTAAACATGTATTTGCTATCATGAAAATTTATTTCAGAAATGGCAACCCCAGTTGTGAAGAATGAAGTCGATGAAAGTGAAACAGAAGAATCACAGAAAGTTCCTACGATCTCTGTAATCCGTAAAAGTACTAGCCTTCCGGAAGGTTTTGGAACACCATCACCATCAAGACACTCCGCAAGACTAATGCGAAAGACGTATGCATCCAATAGGGTAGGCGGAGTTGCAGTATCAAAAGCGAATCCTTCTGGCGGTGCCTCAGATGTAGCGAGACGATGACCTTGATGTATGACTAGTTACGGTTTTTAGTTGGTAGTAGTATGACAAGCAAAATAAAATTATCTTACAATAAGTTGTAAGCTACAAAGTTTATGTATTTTTACCTTTTTACTCCTCATATATTTATAAAAAAAACTTTTATACTTTGTTTTAATCTGTCGAATTAAAATGTATTAAATATATGCTGATATCCAACAATTTGGTGATAGCGCGATGTTAAATGTTACACAATTTTTAATATCTAGTTTTATTTCTATATGTTATAAAGCTTAAAGTGCTGACAGCACATGTAATTAAGGCAATACTGAAGAATGCTGTATAGCTTAATACAACAACATTTTCTTCAATAGAACTGCCAATAATTAAGGGATACAAGGAGGCCATCCCAGAACCACATACAATCATTAACGAACCTATGGCATTGGTAAAATTTAAATATCTCTCAATGTACGCACTAAATGAGCCAAACATGCAGGAAATGCCTAGCCCAAACGTGACACTCGATATCCACAGTACAGTAAGCGAACCTTTCGCCCAACCAATTAACAGAATGTTAGCAATAAGTACCAATGTAATATTAAAATATAAAATCAACTGCGGCATGATTTTAAAAACCGCTATAATAGCGATCCCTCTACCAACTGCAAATCCAATATTCATTCCAGTTAAGACATAAGTTGAGTCCGATTCTGAAAGTTCTAAATCACTATTTTGCCCAAATTTGGGAAAGAATTGGAAGGTACTCATTTCCATTCCATTGTAGGCTCCATAAAAGCAACAGCACAAAAGGATCATCCTTGTTTTCGGCCAGGTCCATCCATTGAAGAGTTTCATGAGGCTGCTTGTAGGTTCTTGCTTTTCGGATTCTATCTTCTTTTCATCAGAGTTTGATACATCCTTGGAAACTTCTGGTGGAGGGGGACGATATCGAAGAAATAGGAATAGCAAAAGGTGAAATGTCATTGCGGAAAGAATAAGACAACCTATTAAAAAAATCAGACAAAAAAAGTTGTCGTTAGATGTTCTTCATCAATTACTGTCCGTCGCGACGAAAATAGGTCAGGTAAAAAAATGCCTTGCCTATAATTGTATAAGGAATAAATAGCTTGTTGGATTTGGTTTCTTCAACTACTGTCGTCGTCTCCAAACCGCTAGAGGTTGTATCGTCTTCCTCCTCCTCATCAAGGAAAGGAGCCATAACTAGGGATGCCAAAATGGTGCCCAATGCGTATGTGAAATGCTGTCCCTGGACGTATGGAGGACATTCTTCTTGGAGCATTTCCATCATCCAAACAAATTGAGCTAGCGGGTTTAATCAATTTATAACGACGTGAGTTATATATATGTCATCAGAAAGCTCTAGTAAAACCGCATCCGCTATTACCTGTATCGTATGAACCGCAACAGAAACCCATTAGGCCTGCTGAAACGAAGAACAATGTCATTGTTGGACAGTGAGGAGTTAGCAACATTGTTCCACCCATTGCTCCCAAAATTGTGATTACTGCTAGCTGACGGTTAACATAATTGTAAATGACTCCACCTGCATCCGCAAATAGAAAAAAAATGATTAGCTCGATACACATGTAGGTACCTAAGTATGTTTGTAGCACTATTGTTAACCTCTTCAAATTACCACTTAAGGCTCCGACCATATAGCAGGCTGTTAGAACGGTGAGGGCTCGGGATATTGTTTTGTCGTCTGTCTCATATTTGTGCTGCATTGTTGTGAGCACTGGCCCGTAAGTATTGTAACCACATCCAAAGAAAATGTTGGTAAAGAGTATACTCGAAGCTGTGAGTAATTTCAATTTCCGGGAAAGCGGTTGTAACTTTGACACGCCACTTTCTGACAGATCACCGTTCACAGCAGAAGCCCGTTTCGAGATTGCCCCATATTCCTGGGGTCGTCCCTCGTCAGTTTCGTATCCCATTTTTCTTGCTACTGGAGCACCGTATTATGTAATTAATTATGTTGATTAAATTCTTAAATACCTATGAAAATAAATAATGGCCTATTCGGATGAGTAGCGGGGTAACGTGACACAAAAAGGACTTCCGTCCGGAGTTCTAGTTCCATTCAACTCAATGACGAGTTGTTCATGCTGAATACTAACAGCCGAGCCCTTCTATCAGCTACTGATCCTTTCAAAGTGAAGCTCGCAATTTTATACTCAATCATCTATTTCATCATTTGGATCTGTGCATTATGTAATCATCAATACCATCATTTATCAATCAAACCCAGTCCAAAAAATTATCCAATCTTGTTTCGCGTGAAATGTGTAAATTGTAAAATAAAGGATGAGTACTTGATTGAAAATTAGCACGGCAGTAATTAGTTTTCGGTATTTAATCAATCTAATCTTAATTGTACGTGTACTAGTTAAAATACGCGTATTGTCAACATTTAAGCTTGAGGACATGATAACTGAAGTGGTGGCTGGGTCAGAGAAGTGCATTTTACGTCACTTACAAGAGTACCTATTACATAGTTATTCTGTTACGAAAACACCGTGAAATAATGTAGCTTCCAAAAGAGTTCTTTCGCCATCCTCCTGGAAGAACTTTCCCACCTTCATTCAACAAGAAGCTGTCCTGATCATCAAACAGCCAGTAAGTTATTTAGTAATTATTATATCTATCCTTGCGTCACTATCTTGTAAACACAAACATTCGTCGATGGCCGAACGAACAAACGTATCTGATTGTGAATAGATCAGTAATCATTGTCATTCTCACAATGGGCTTTCAAAAGATTTACACGATCTCTGTATGTAAACTTGAAGTTTTGAATTTTTGCTTGTCGGCATATAGTTGGATTACTTGAGGATGAATCGGACCGTATTCATTTTTTACATAATATCATATTATTATGCATACCAGGGGTAAAACGAGACGGCTGCGATATGGGATGCTAAAGAAAAGATTAATATACTGATTATTATTAATAAAATATTAACTTAATGATTCCAGATGGCACTGTAATAAATAATTTGGTCGAATTTATAGATTATTTATCGATTTATTAATAACATCTTATTTTCATAAAATCATTGTACGCTGATTCCATAATGCATCATAAATTAATGGAAAATACTTGTACGTTTTGTGATTTACACCCTAGTTTACTCACATCGTTAATGTCTGGTTTTATCTTTATACGTCAAATAACTTAAAGAGCCGATTGAAAGTATCAAGAAAAAAATACTGAAAAATACTATATAACTTAAAACGATTGGATTCTCCTCGATAAAACTACCTACGACTAATGGGTATATCGCTGCTACGCCCGAACCGCAAACAATCATCATAGCTCCGACAGTATTAGTGAACTCCAGGTATCTTTCCATGTAGGCACTGAATGAGCCATACTGACTGGAAAATCCTATTCCGAAAAGAATACTACAAACCCACAAAGCCGGTAATGAATGACTAGCCCAGCCAACTAATATAATATTGGCTATTATAACGGCTACAATGTTAAAACATAATATAAGCTGACACGATATCTTGAACACGGCGATGATAGCAAGTGCCCTGCCAACTGCAAAGGTCACCGTCATCCCTGATAGAACGTAAGATGATTCTGATTCTGAAAGTTTTAGATCACTGTTTTGTCCAAATTTGGGGAAGAACTGGAAGGTACACATTTCCATCCCTTGATAGGCTCCATAAAAGCAACAACTTAGCATGACCATCCTAACTTTAGGCCATGACCAATCACCCATCGAATTCCTGATTTTCAAAGGTTCTCTTTCTCCTAACTGTTCCTCCTTGGGCTGCAGAACTTTAGAGGAGGGATCCTCAAACACTTCCGGTGGAGGTGGACGATAACGAAGAAAGATGAAGAGTAATGTCTGAATTAAGACTGCCACAAGGACGATAAATCCGATGATGGAAAACGGAATGAATAATTTGCTGGAATCCGTCTCACTGGAAGGGGTGGACGATTCATATTCATGGGCGTATATTAAGCTGTCATTCGGAAAGTGATAATCCATTCCATACAGGTAGGACGTCATGGTTGTGGAGGTGTGATCATCTTTCTTATGTTTGTCCAGGAAAGGGGCCATAATTAGACCGGACAAGCTGGTCCCCAGCGCGTAGGAAAAGTGCTGGGCCTGAACGTACGGAGGACAGTCCTTCTGCATCATTTCCATCATCCAGACGAACTGAGCCACATCAAATAAACCTATGAGTTTTGAGATCAAGAAATAATTTGCATCCCCTGAAACAGTTTGGAACACTTTAATGAAGAGTACAGTACATACCAACGGAAAACCCCATCACGCCCGCCGAAACAAAGAATGATGTCATTGTTGGGCAGTAAGGAGTGAGAAACATGATTGCAGCCTGGGTGGTTAAAAGGGCTATCACAGTCATTTGACGGTTTATGTAATTATAAATGAATCCAGCTGAAAGTGAATGTTAAATAAACAGATTTGCATACATTAGTTATAAATCCAAAGGTGCCGATGTACCCACCACCGATACGGAAAATTATGAACCTCTGGCGTTCTTAATACTGGATCTTATGGGGCGACGTGAGAAGACAGAGACAGCGGTGCACAAGTTTCCGTAAAGAAAGTAGTTATTTTTCCAAAATATAAATAATTACCAGCTAATGCTCCAAACATATAGCAAACGGTTAAGATGGTGAAAACCTTGGATATGGTTGCGTCGTCAGTGTCATATTTGGTTTGTAAACTGGTGATCACAGGTCCGTATGTGTTTAAGGAGCATCCCTACACACACGTGGAAGAAAAAACAAACATACAGGTTAATAGTTATGTTTGACAGAGTAGACAGAGTTCATTCAACAGCCACAATTTTTATCTTGCATCAACATGCTTTCACTGTAAATGTTTGCTGAGCAGAGCTAAAAACTATCATCCGTCTTACCAATGTGACGTTCCCATAAAAGATGGCAATTGCCGTTAGAAGCTTTAGTTTCCGTGAGAGTGGCTTTCTCTCTTCGGTGGCCCCATTTATGTATGGAGGACTGGTGTGTGGAACCGGCTGAATGGGCTCTTCTTCTTCGTTGACCGTCATCTTCCGTCGATCAAATTATAATCTGCTGCAGTATATGAATTGTAAATAAGCTAATAAGTTTATAATGATGATAGTGAAAAGTAAATGGTTTTTTGTATTTTGTATTGTATTGTATGATACTGACATGCCCCTTCAACAAATCTGGAAAATACTGCAGTGCAATTCAAATTCATAAAATAGCCAGACACACGAAGCTGCAAAGTAGAATCTGTTCTGCTAATTGTAAGTTTGTCTATTCGAAATGACCTAATCAAAATCACTTTTAAAACCAAAGACCTAAACAGGTGAATTGACCAAGTGAAGCTTAACAGATCACCAAAATATGAGAATTCACTATAAAAAATGTCATTGAATTCCCTATCCCTACTACATTGGAGTCAAGCAGTTTTCATGAAAGGATGAATTTAGACTGATTGGGATTTATGTTGGTTTGAAAACTAACCCAAAGGAAGGAAAGTGTATTGACCAGTTTTGCTTATTATGTTTGTTTTATCTAGTTTGCATTACGGAGAAGTTATCTGTCATCGTCGTCCCTTTTTTATGCATAGTGTATATTTTATATAGTTGGTACATGCTTATCGAATATCAAGTTGTATTACTCCGTATTAGTTGTCAGTTTTAATACTGCATTGCATGGCTTCAGGTTGTTAAACGTATCAATTGGGGTTACGTAATAATTGTAATCATCATCTTTGCAACTCCAAAAGCACGTGCCTACCTACGTGTTTTTATCTGTAATATGAACTGGATGGTTCACAAATGGATCTGTCAGTAAAGATTATCAAAAACTAGCCTTGCGCTTGAAGATTGACATATTGAGTATGTATTGAGCAGAGGTTGAATCGTTAAATCTTGCTTTTTAGTGCTACTGGAAAGCATAGCAATTGCACTCGTTATCCTTTATAATCTTCTTCAAAAATCTGCAATTTCCTTCCAAAATACATGTAGCCTTTAGAATTCAATTTCCAGTTAACTATTATTTTTTATGACAATATATAAATCTGCTCTTACCTACCTCGTAGGTCAGTGAGATTATAATTCAATCACAAAACTCAATTGCCTACTACATTCTACCAAAAATATCCTCAGATGAGATTCGATATTGACCATATGACAAAGAATCCACTCCACATGTTGTTCACCAGTTTTTCTATCTGACCTCTAACAAACCAGTACAAGCTCTCATATAACGCATACAATCAATCACATATGAATAGCATTGAAAAGCAGATTCACAATGTTGCAATTCGAATCTTACTTACATAGTAATATGTAATGTGAGCGTGGCTTAAACTAGACAATGCATGCCAAAATTGTTAACTGACTTATTGTGAGATTGCTAAATTCAAATCAGGTTTGCTTGTTTGTACCCCGATATATATCATGTCGTGTTACGATGCGCTGTATGAATGAGCTGGAGCATGTATGACTTGATGCAGTGGCGGAACAAGCAATCTAAATGCCCCAGTGCAAAATTTTCGCCAGGGCCCTTTCCTTATACATAACTATTTTTTACTTAGTTAGGTTAATATTTTAGTCAATAAGGCTCCATATTTTTAAATCCGTTCATA
>JAQIWX010000742.1:0-13901 GCA_034696785.1 Lepidocyrtus cyaneus | reverse complement strand
TACTGTCTGCGTTTTAGCTTTCTTTCGCTTCAGTAGGGACACTTGACTTCCCAAGTTGGATTCCATTTCCCATCATCATGATTGAAGAACATTTTTTTTTGCTAAAAACAATAAATTCCATTCAAAACTCAATAATAATTTTAACTACTCGATAACTAGAGCTATGCACAGGCACGACAATAGGGATATATTTGAATCGGTGAATCATAAAAATCTTTTCTCTCTCTTTAACCAGAGCTGACCACAGCTTGTTGAGGAAGCGCAAACCTTTTACTAGAAATGGGCCCTGCCATCAAAGGCTTAAAAATTTATGATTGGAGTATATCCATTACATTCTAAATCTGTACTCCGTTTTAGCTACCTACACTCTTCCGCATATTTAACTCCTCATCTAGATTTAAGGAGCTTGAGGAAAAGCGACAATGAAAACGGAGAGGGAGAGAGAGCAACAATGGAAATGGTTTTTCTTGCTCTTCCTTTTCATAATGTAACAACAACGGTTTTAGCCCAACCATTACTAACAACCTGACCAAGTTACAAAGACATGACACCAGAGAGGAATGACTCGGAATGTAAGCATCATTATCATCATCCATGGTGTATGTATTCAAAATAGTTAAATCCATTTTGGTTAAAGCTCAACGAGTAGGTAGGTATCTTTCTGTCTAATCGAAAAGTCAATAACAAGTTGCAGTTCTACCACCGCTGGGGCATCCTAACCTGGTGTCCCAATAATACACATCCAATCCACCTTTTACAGCCTCCCTTACAGTATTAATAAATGTGTCACCGTTGGTGCTTAGGAAGAAGGAAAAGGGTACAGTGTGTCAGCTCAAAGAGGCATGTCATCGATTTGGGCCTAAATTTAGACACAATTTTACATTTTACTGTACCGTTTGTCTTGTCTTGTCTACAAGGAGCTTGCTACCACCTATCAAACAAGAAATGTTAAACTAACATGGAATCCCATTATCGGAGAAAGATCAACCTAACTTCACAATATTTATCCTAAAATGTAATAAGAACATTCATACCTGCTTCTTTTCTTACATGTAATCCAGCCCACCTCATAATTTCCGCAATTATTTTCGGGAACGGGAAGGAAAAACACGATTCGTACTTTGATGCTGGAAAGATACTAGCGTAGTAAGTTTGCAGGATTCGCAAAATTTCCTACGGGGCTGCATATGAGATAATGAAGGCAAAAGGCAGATGCACTTTTTTCGTCATTAATTATAATTAAAGATATTATGATACCTTTCCTGATTCAGTTTTAAAATCCGCTAATAACAACATAGATTTGGACTAATTATGTACTGCCATGGTCTAGTATGAGAAGGTTTGCAGGGGCAGTCTGAAACGCGCTTATAAGAAAGTCACACTTTCATATCGGAAGCAAAATCATAATTTTACCAATAATAGCATCAATGCTTAGTTAGCTGTATGGATTTTAATTTGTTCCCCGTAGAAGTAACCAACGTCAAAGTATGCTAACACCAAGTGCAAACTGTATTGATAATGATGATAATGATGATAATACCATATGGGACCACATGCTAATTTTTTCCAATATGATGGCAATACTTTAACGAGAGTTAGGAGCTGATCATGATTATTACCCCTTTTTGTGAAGAAGCAAATGTATTGGAAGTGTTTCAGTTTTGAGATTAAGTCAAGCCAGCTTATCCCATGAAATGATATACCTAGTTTTAACTTTGCATAATGAAGAAAGGATGATATCTGCATCTCCTTCCGTTTAGCGCATCATTAGGCAGAGCGCTTCGCAAAGCGTTAAACCACCTACTCTGTTTTTTAACTCACTGTATTCCCGATTGACAATTTATGACTGATACACTAAAATGCACCCAGCTCACATTGAATGGGTATGCGTGAATTTCCCCCACTGGCCATTCATTCTCTGAATCATTCATAAGTTACGTTACGATACAGTAGTTAGTGACTTGCGACGAGACGGACTACTGTAATCAACCTAGATTTTTCAAAAAATTAGTGACTTTTTAACGAAAATATAAGTATGTATGGAAGCACTATTATACTACCCTACCTACCGGCATAGACAGCCAGACTGTTACAGTTATATTTACAACAATTATGTTGTGCTGTACACTAATTGTAAACACTGAATAATAAAAGTTCTACCAAGCCCATTGAAAACAAACTACTACACCATTCGTATACACTGTCTCTGTGGTAATGACAGGAGGATGTGTTCCTAATAGTTGACTGAAATACATAAAATCTGTTTCACTAGAATGCGAATTGCTCTCTCTGTCTCTCTCTCTCTGGTTCATTTGCTCTTGATCTTACTGACCCAGTATTTATGCATGTGACTTGACTGCTTAGACGAGATGACTATTTGCTACATTCACTCACTGGCGACCAGTGACCACTAATTGTACCTAAATTGGTTCAAATGTTTTACTAAGAGTGAGTGACACGATGAAACAAAGCCATGCGGCAGTTAAATGCTCTCAATCTCCTGTCAACTCTCAAGGTCATTGTCGTCAGTAACTTTCTCAAAATTAGTATTTCAAGCTAGCTTGATAATTATTTTCAGGATATTGAAATCATCACTATAAGATCTGAAATTGCAATTTTAATCCTCCAAGCTGGAAAGAAGATTGTTTACATTTTATGTCCTGCTAGAAGCGGATAGGTCGACGTACCAAAAAAAGTGGTGGCGGTAGGTAAGAGGGATTGCGCAACGCTTACGTGAGTTTATATAATTTCTGGAGATGAACAGTGCAACATACCCAGAAAGCTGCTGCAATAATTACGAGAAAAAACTTTACTTCCAATAATTTTATGCACACTTCACAAGTACCTATAAGAGAACTTTTTTTATGGTTGAAAGCAAACAGTCTTTCATCTCAAATACAATTTTTCTCCCATTCACGAAATGTATTTAAGTTTTAATTTCCCCTAAAAGTAGAATCAGAAGTGCTAACGATCCGGACGGCAAGAGTTTTAATAGTATTTTTATCCAAAAAATAATACCGTTCGGTACAATTTTTACTCCGCTCCAAAAAAAAGTTTTTACTCAAGGGGTAGTCTACCTTTTTACGGAAGAAGAGTTGGCAAACTCTCCATGACAAAGTCGGAGCAAAAAATAGCAAAACTCTGCCTGAGTTTATATTGCGCTCAGGATGCTCAACGCGACTGGAAGGAATAGAACTCATTTCCTCAGGAAGACTAAAAGACCCGCTGTGATTCTTCATTACTTTTATAACCGTTGAGAATCACTGGTCAGCAAGAAGTATAGTCCCATATTTAAAAAAAGGAAATTTCAATGCTCCACTATTTCCTTTTATTTAACTTTAACACGTGCCTCAAGTTGGACGTCGTTTGACATTTCACAAACTAAAGTGAAAAGTAAAACTTGTATTTGAATTGGATGCTTGCTTGACATTGTCAAAGAAGAAGAAAATGGTCAACTTGATTCATGAAGAAGTGGTAGGGATGAATGTCAAAATATTGGCTTCTTTGTAGCTGATTGTTGCAAGATTTCTATAAAGTAAACTTTTGCAGACGTTTGGAATTGACAGTTCGATACGTTAGGCTACTATTGCCTGTCCCAACGTCATGTCGTGTTTTCCGCTATTGCTTATTTAGAAAGTTATGAAAACGCTGTGCGTACCTATGTATGCGGGACTATTAATAAACCAAATGCACATCAAATTAAGCAGTTTCAAATACGATGGGAAAAGTTTAAGTAGTAATTTAGTTCCAAAGTATTCCTAAATGAAATATTATGTTTGGACGGCTTTCTAAATCCCCGTTTTCATTTATTGCTAGTTAGTCAGATTTAACATATTATTTTTGTTGTTCAAAGAAGGAGCAGTTTAGTGACAAAAACATAGGTAGCCATTAGGTAAATTTTTAGTAGCATTCATTTTGCAGTACAGGAGAACAAAAATATAAGCAATGCATACTGTGAAGTATGTGAGAGCGTCCTCCAATGTAAAACGTAAAAGTCGTAGGCAGACCGAAACAAGCCAGCTCTAATATGGAAGGAAATATGGAGGCACCGGATAATCATTTATTTCAAGTGCTGCTCCAAAATAACAAAGGAGAGAAATGCAATTCGTTCACAAAACGAACTTTCTACTATGCTGGGAAATGCGAATATTAAAAATTATTTCTTTCAAAAGGACTATTCCGAACAAGTACTGCTTAGCCAGATTTACAATGATTTGATAATGAAAAGATTGCAAAATAGGAGCAATTTAAAAGTAATATGCACTTGCTCAACTTATTGATTGTGTTATGAACTTGTGTTTTACTTCTGGAAAAAGGGAGTGACGAAATCCTTGTAGATATACAATATAGACGCTAACCAAAAAGCTCATTTCACCTCACCAATTCAAATACGGTTAAAAATGAAATCAAATGCAGGGTATTAGTTGATTCTATTTCAACCCCAACCTGGATTGTATCTGTAGTTCGGGATGACATCATGACGATAAATCCATTTCCTATTTTTACTGAGGCAAAGCTTTTATTGTTCATATAAAGTTTGCTAGGCTTTGTGTATTGTGTTCATAACTATGTACATATTCGAAGTCCAGGCATTCATTTGCAAATATAGCTACCAACGAGCCAACACTGGACGTTGTTCAGGCTTTGACACTGAACTGCACAGCCGGCGGCAAATCACTAATCAATGGAAACAAAAAAGTCCCAATTGTAATTTCAGATCAGCAGCGATGATCAGTGAAGGAACGGACTGTAGATGGATCGAATTGAAATTTGCATTTACATTTCAACCCTAAATTTTGTTGTGCATTGTACCGACGGACGTTGTACAAAATGTGTACATAGCTACATTGCTTTATTTATTGTTGGTTCGACGACACCCTCATACTACCGAGCTGCTGCTCCTCCTAAGTATGTATCCTACAGAACCCACGCTTTCAAATGGGGAATAGTATTACACAAACTTCGCTCCATATACGCCAAAGTTTGTACGATGTTCAAAGAAACAAGGAGAGCTAATTTATTATGTTTAGTACGGAATGAGCATTAAAAAATTATAGTTTCCAGTCCCATTTTTACGATGGGGCAGCAAGCATTGACTGACGCTGGAATATGAACATGAGTATAATTTCAACAATATAAAATAAAAATTAAAGATTTTATGCGCATCTCGCTTGACCTCACCTCCGGTTATGTCATGTTTTAAGCATTAGAAGAGCTTTGTTTGAAATTTTATTTCATTGCATGGAAGAACTTGCCTTTTTTCGGTGATATGTCTGCAAACTTTTTATGTTTTTATTTTAGGAAAGTAAATCGTTGGGATTAGCGGATTAGCATGTTTGCATTTGAAGGACGACGTATGAATTAGCCTAATGTCATTTGTACGTATAAAGCAGGTTCAGTGCATACGATTAAGTTCAAATAATTCATAATGCTGAATGTATCTGTAACAGTAGCAGCATGTGGCGGGGGTGTTGGTGTGAGTCTGTAAACTTGTCACTGTCAGCGAGGCTGACGACGGTCATCCCAACCAGATTATTATTATTATAAAATTGTTGATCATCATTACTCATATTTTGTGGTGATTAGCAAGGCAGCATCAATCCCATCATCATCACTCTTTATTAAACTATAATTACTTTTGTGACTGAGCTCCGGCTCCGGTCTCCCTCCCTCCCCTATCCTACACTACAAACCTATATATAACTTCGCTTACGTAACTGCCAGCTATTCTCTTTTGCACATTATTTCATACATCTGGGCTGTACTTTTCAATTGGAGTCAGCCCCAAAGCGGAATAAAAACAGACCGATCGAATTATGTATATATTTGCAGATTTTTTTTTCCAGTGACATCGACCGACATTGACATACCCGACTGTGTCTGTGTTCTTGAATGCATGTACTTCAACGGGGAGGGTCACCAGGAGACGAAGTTGTTAAAAACAAATAGTTACCCTGTGATTACTTGACTAGTTTTAAGGTTTTTTTGTCAATGCAAATCAAGTCAGTGAAACTAGCTAATTTACATTAAAATAAGTTTCGTACTTGTGAAGCATCTAAAAGAAGATAATCTGTCTATTATCGGATGTTTGCATTTTTCAAAACGTTTCAATCGTCATATAACACAGCGATTTTCATCTAATATGACATCACCATTTTCCCATAAAATGTACCTAAGTAGTCCTAATGTAATGTAAAAAAAAAACTGAGAATGAGTGAGTAGCTATCATCATAATATCATCATCGTTTTCTTTTCTCCGAAGAGACTTTATAAAGCTTATAGGGGCAATCAGAAGTGAGCTGACATGTAATACGTCAACCGTTGTTCGTTACTGGCATATGCCATTCCAATCGAAATCTCTGTGTCTTGTCTTGGTTTCTTCCAGGAGGAGTAGCAGAGAAGACAAGTCGTACTCACGTATTCCAAACAATGCAAGTTTGACGTGGTTTTATGCTGCATTAAGAAACTGACTTCTGTGTTTAAAAAAAATCACGGCTTACATAAATGGCCATAGTGTATATTACTGTGCCGGTGTTATAGTCTGTTGGTTGACTTGGAGTAGAGACATACTCGCATCATCAGTTTCAAGCGGCCTAAAAATTAATTTGCCCAGTTTTTGGAGGTATTCGATCAGTAATAAAATATTCTATATACTGGTCAATTATTTCAGTTATTGAGGTGACTTCAGAAAAAGAATTTCCGATGCTGTTTATGTGAGAGTGTGCACTTTATTGTGTTAGTGGCTCGATTCTGTTGTTTAATTGCAATAGTAGGGAACAAAATTCCAACAACAAAAATATCTTACCATCAAGTATAACCTTCTTTGTTTGTTCTTAATCTTTAAAAGCGATCTTGTTTTTTTAAAGATGACGATATAAATTGACGAAGACATTTCCTAGTTACATAGAAAACTTTTCTGTTTGATGTGAGAAAAAAAGTTTTCCATAATCAGATTTTTTTTGCCAACAGGGAATCAGTCATTGGAAGAGGGAAATATGAGGTAATATTTTTTTTTATTCCACACAAATTTCACCATTCCAAAATTTTTCACATGAGTATGCCATTGACGTTTGAAAAATTACATTTTCCATTTACGAGGAAAAAAACTTCCCTCCATGCAAACACAAACTACTTTATTACTCTGTTGGAGTTATCATGTCAGTTTGCAAGATTTGACAAGTCTCGTTACGTCGTAACCCAGCAGAGAACTATTAGGGTCGACAAAACGGCATGCTAGTAAAGTTTCCACAGGTGGATAAGGTACCTATTCACGGAAATGAGGCGAAAATGGATATTGATTTATTTTGCAATGTAATGAAAGTGCAACTGCATGTATGCTAAACGTGTTCAACAATTTGTCAATATTTATATGAATAGGCGTAAAATGAGCTGAAAGTCATAAGAAACATCAAAGTGTCACATTTCGAAACGTGCAAAACTGTTTCCAATTTCATACGATTATACTTCGAAAACAAGCAGATATCGAATATCGGTATATCACATCATACTATAATTAGGTATCAATAGAAGCCTCTTTTTTGTTGAACTGAATTGAAAGTGTTTAGTTTTGCATAGTGCCCAGTACGTAGGTAGTTTTTTTTAGAGATAAGCTTGTTGACATTTGTCAGTTTGGTAGATACATAATAGAAATAGAGACTTTTCACATTTATGCAAAGTGAAACAAGCTTTAGTAAAATGCATAGTAGTACCGTATGTCAGTTCTCTCGCTGTCTGTTGTACAGAAGTGTAATGTTCTGTCTTTGTAGCAATGCATAGAAACGTGACGGAAATATCTCTCTCTCAGTAAATTTGTCTTTGCATTTAAATGTCGATTTAAATAGAGCCAAACTTCATCATTGCCATTCTGGAAAGTACCTTACTAGTACATATGATTCCAAGTGTTATCTGCATAACTATTCCATGCTATGCATATTCTTAAACCTGTACGATTTTCTTTATTTTATTGTTTTCTTTTGTTTGTATCCATTTTTGTCATCAATTCATGTGAAAATCATGCTACTGTAGCTGAACACCTGTTGATTATATTAAATTTAACTAGCTAATGTGTTCTGGAATTGGGCAGAAAAAAAACATTGGAAATTAGTCATCGGCGAATAGCAATAAAATTCTTCAAACTTTATGCAGCCTGTTTTTATATTATTTTCTAGTACCTAGGCTACCCACCTGCCATTTCATCACACAAATATTGTTATCAGGAATCATGGAATGATCATGCGTTACTGGCAATAGTTTAAATTGGTTGATTCCACAGCCAAGCATAAGTATTTAAAGTGTCACCTATTCAAAAAACCCTCAAAGATTTCTGGTATGCATTTGTCTCACACATGCAAAGCAAGAGACATAAAATTCTGCAGCTACTCTAAAATGCATTCCTAATGTTCTCATATAATCTTTTTAAGTAAATATTCTGATGTACGTAATTAAACTTACTCTTGTCAATGAAACCCTACAGTCCAATACAATAAGGTTAGCATGAAAGCATGTAACTTTCCATGCATACTTAAAGTATTTTAATGGATAAGTTTTGAACCCCTTTATTTTCCTACCTGTTTGCCAACACCTTTCTTTTTTTAATTTCTGACGCAAGTATATAAAAAAACTAGCATAAACCTACCTACCACGTAAGTAACTATGTACTGTGAACACGCGCTCCATCACCACCTACATGCATTCCCCATTGATGTGATATAGAAATCCGAGTTTTCCCCGATATATTTTCACCAAGAATCGAATCACTTAAATGTCAAGCTAAGATTACTATACAATTGGGAATGTTGTAGGAGTACACCGGTATTTACGAAGTAAACTATGAGAAGGCTTACAGCAAAAAAAAACCATCCAATACCTTGTCAAGCCAATACAATACCCCTCTTTCATGGAAAGGCTGATGCATTCGCGGTGCGTTTGTTTTGTAGAGGATTGTTCAGTTCCTACACATCGAAACCACGTACGCAAAATTCCTTTGTTTTGTGACGGGTAAGACCAGGCACATACAAATTTTTGCTATCATGAAACTGACAAACAAGTTGCTGAATTTTGAGTTTCTGTGTTGGAAAATTCTGCCCAAAAATGCTAAAAATTCGTTTGTTCCTCACGAGGAATTCACATGCTATCCTTAAATAAGCTACATACCTATTTTTGCTCAAGAGTATTATATCGGCTTGGCTGATACAAGAAGACCCAGATATTTAGCTGAATTTTTATGCGTTGTCATGTTCGCACGTTGATCGCTTTGTAATACATCTGTCAGATCAGCTCAGGTGTTACATTATTAATGTTGCAAAACGATGACAGGTGAACAGCAGGAAGAGAAAGAGATGGGGTTTCAGTTAAAATTTTCCAATTCAATAAGATGCTGAAATCATGCAGACCTGTCAAGAAAACAAGAAGTGTTAATGTTGATAATTTAATGCGGATCAAGAATCCAGATTGCTGTCGTAAATTCCAGCTGTAGTTCTTTTCACGATTAATCTAGGCTTAAATTATTTTAAGTGCATGGATGAATTTCATATAAGGAGTAAAAAGTAATCCCAAAAAAATCTCCATCGCCATTTCCATATAAATGCTGTAGAATTACTAACATTAACAGTATGCGATTTTGAAATCAGTCACTGGTTTCTTTTTTTCACAGTTAAACAGGGATTAGCTTCATTACATAAATGACTAAAGATGATATAAACTTCAGGGCCACCCGTCAAATTTGAGACATCCTCTTTGCCTACGTCATAATAAAGTTCCTTATATACCACCCGCACTACCACTGTAGTGATGCAACAGTAGGGCGGTTTTTACAATATTGACAATGAATGCTATTGCATAATGTACTTTATCATATTTTTTGCCATCAACGAAAGTTAATCCACTCATTTTACGTCTCAAATTAGCCTGCTTCTTTTTTCATAATTTTCCTTTTAGGACCACTAACGATAAAATTTTTTTTTACAAAATTGAATTAACCAAGACATGTATTGTTTTAATTGCAGCGACGTGCCGTATATCGTTTCATCGTCTTTCATCATCATTTTCACGGTTTTGATTGGCGCAGAATGTGTCAGCGTACCGAAGGGAGAAGGTTCTAACCGAACAGAAATACTTTTTTGCTTCCTTTTTAATTTGCATTCACTACAACCGCTGTTTTATGAAGTGCAATATTCAACGACGAAATGTTATGAATGTGGTTTCATTGCTGATCGCGGAATAATCGCGGAATGTCTCTCCGCTTAAATATTATGTACGTGTGGAGTACGAAGCGGTCTCAGGTTACCATAAACTTCCAAGAAAATAAAAACTAACGATTTCCTTCCTAAATAGATACCAAATACTGGATGGAACTAGGACACAAAAGCATAGAACAAGCAACCATCGACTATGACATTCACGCTTTGGCGAAAAATGCAATTTTGTTCGTTGGCGATGGAATGGGCATGTCCACAATCACTGCTGCCCGTATCTACAAGGGACAGCTTCAAGGAAGGAGTGGGGAAGAAGGATATCTCTCATTTGAAAAATTTCCCCATGTGGCTCTAACCAAGGTGATACAGATGATGATGATGATGATAAAAAATAAAATAAAATAGAATTTTGCTAATCACTAATTAAATGCATATTGATGAAAAAGGGCAAGATGTTTCAAAACTGTTTTAGAAACCCAGAAATTATTAAAATCATTTGACATTTCAGACTTACAACGTGGATCGGCAAGTACCCGACTCTGCAGGCACGGCCACAGCTTTATTTAGCGGGGTCAAAGGAAACTACTACACGGTTGGACTAGACTCTCATGGAAAGTTCAATGTTTGCGATTCCAATTTAGAAGCTAAAGCCCGAGTGACGTCGCTACTGGACTGGGCCATCTCTTCTGGGAAATCTACAGGTAACTAACTAATATGATGATTTTATCTCATAACAACCTTCCTTTATACAAATACTTTAAGCACACTACATTCGGTCTGACATTTATCTAACCGAGGTCACCTTTGTTGTCTATACTTTCACTCGTCTTCTTCTAGAAATTGGAACATAAGCTATGAAGAATATGCAATTAAAATGCTTTTCTTCCTTGTTCTAATCAAGGTTAAATGTGAAGCTAGGAAAACGGCTGCATTCCGTTAGTATCGTAACTATGCTTGAAGCAACAATGGCAATGATGTTTTGTAGTCTTTTTGTATTAATTACATTTTATATCCATATGATGATGATCATGTCAAGGTGGTAAAAGCTACTTTTCCTCTCGGTTATACTGTCTTCTCAAAAAGTTATTATTATTATTATGTAAGAAGCGACAACACCACTGATGGAGTGTTGATAGCCACGCATACTTTCCCTAATGCAATTTCAAGTCTAATGGAGTTACAAGACTCGTGAAAGCACGAAACTACTAATGACAGTGATAATAGAGTTGTAAATGACACCCTTATTTCTAATGGCCCCTTAAGTATACACTACGTATTGCCAATTACAAGTTAGTCTACGGGTATGCTATAGTATTGAAAAAGTAAGATATTGATAATTTACTTTGGCTTTACACAAAAAACATACTTCGAAGGACGACGGGTATAATAGTTGTCTAGACGCCATCAGCATCTTCACAAAAGTACTTTTGAACCACAAACTTGTACACGTTGTACATATATACAAAAGGGCAGCGTATTTCGAATTCTAAACCGAATCCTGGACATTTTCAATATCAGGACGAACAATATTAGCCATTTGGTAGTTGAAAAACTTCCAGAAAAAAATGAAGTCCTTCGTCATTACCAGGTCCTGTCGATGGTGTGCTTTGTAATATCATGCTGTTGCCTTGCCCCAAATGAGATACGTAGGCATACGCTATGTTTCCTTACATTTTTCTGCATGGTTTACGTCTTACAACGTAGTAGTTACCTACAAACCTGTACAGAAGCTGTCATACTGCGCTGTAGCTAGCTTCTTCCATGCAACAGGCTGAAAATACAGTTTTTGTAGAAAAAAAGGGGAAAGCTCCGTTGCAAATTGAAATGGAAACCAAGTGATATGCTTGGCTTGCCGTTCGGCAAATGTCTCCATTAAGCTAATCTTCAGTTTTAGAATTGTGAGTTGTTTAACAAACCACTGCAGTCGAGTTTTAAATGAAATGAAACAAAGCTGTTTAGTTATTAAAATTGTCAATGAAAATTCCGTTGTATTTCGATTCCGACATTCATAATTCGGAAACTGGAAAAATGTCGTTTACGCTGTAAAACTACTTCATTTTAATTCGTGCTTTTTCGTTTTTCTACACTGCGACGTTTAAAATCACAGCCTTGAAAGATGACACCCCACCAATAAATTAACGAAATTCACCAAAACAGCTAAAATGTATACGAAAGAAGCACTGCCAGGTGAGTACGATCTGCATTTTACTAGTGCAAACACCAATTATGTGAATTGCTGTCAAGTTAACCTTATCAATTGAGTTAAGAGTACCCTTACACGAGTACGTACTCTAACGAATTATGAAACAATCACAAGAATAACTTATCCTTTTATTCCGCATTTCAAAGTTTGCCTTGAGCTGCTCACTTCTAAGATTGTAATTTATTCCTGCGTGATTGGAGCTTTTAGCAAGTAAATTATTTCCCAATTTGCTTTCCCATCCTCAGTACGTTGCTAAGCTTTAGGGTAATTTGTGGGAATTCTACGAAATTTTCTGTTGCTCAAACAACTGCGTGGGCGCTTGTTTTTCATTATAGGTATCTGCTTACTCTATTCATTCCTAAAGTTTTGATAGACCGCCAATCTCCCATTTTTCGCAAACTACCTATGCATTACAGTCCATTTCATGCTTGCAAAATTTACATATCGATTCTACTTAAGCCTCCATCGTGTTTTCATTTTCATTTCATTCATTAGCTTTGCATATGTCTCCATGAAAATTTGTGCTAAGATTGTTTAATGTCTTTTCCAAAGAAAACTAATTTAAAATTTGTATTAGGCATGGGACCCTATTCCCTGTGTGTTTACTTATGCCATGAATAAATGGAATCACTTCCGGTTTTTCCTATAGAATACTTTTCATCGTTAGTAAAACGTCAAAAAAGTAAAATAAAATTGAAGGTAAATCATAAAGCAGAACTGTAATTAGTTCAAATATTAACATTTTCTTTTTCACCCCTGTGCAAACATTTCAGTTACTTTCCAATAATTACGATCATGGAGCTCAAACTGCGCTGTATGATTAGAAATCCTTTTCCGTCACTATTGCTGCTTTCTGGATAATTTTCAAACTCAAAGTACAATTTCCCTTTCCCAAAAATAATAGTGTTGATCAACTGGGGAGAAGAACGCAAAACATATGATGGATAGGTTCCAATATATTCATTCATCTATTTCACCACTTCCTTCCAGCCCATTCATAAACTTCCTGTATTTTGATTTGATTAGGCGCAATTCTAAATAAAGCTTGTTTACTCTTTTTCATTTCACCCGTTCTCATAATCAGCATCTTCATCATATCAGCGTAAACAAATGATTGCTAATAATTTTCCCAATCTATTCAATTTTCTTCCTCAATGTAGCACGCTTTTACCTATCCCCTCTTCCACATAATTTATCGTGATAACAAACAGCTTTCATGGTTCAATTTGGCATGGTTTTCTCCTTCTCTTCCTTTCCTTTCTTCATGTTCTTTGATTTTCTTTTGATACGTCTTTGCAATTTATTTTGTGGGAAATGAGTCCATGAAAGGTTTCAAAAGAAATTGATCGGGATGCATGTACAATAAAAGAAGAAAAGTCCATAATAAACAGTCAAAAACACTATTAACATAAATTGCAGCGTAGAAGACGGTTATAATATAAATAGTTAATTTTAGTCTCATTGAAGTCAGCGCATAATTAGCTTTCGAATGACACCCCATTTGC